>JARNME010000406.1:143340-323922 GCA_030179655.1 Scaptomyza flava
TGGGGTACACCGAGAGTACCACAAAAAAATAGGTTTCGAATTAACGGACGCGATTTAAAAATTTCAAAAAAAACTACTTTTTGTGTTCGTGGGACCCACCACAAGTGCCGCCGAAAGGGGCCACAATAATAGTTTTGATGGAAAAATCCAATAAAAGATTTTAGTTTTTGAAAGCACAACAAAGAGACATGACGTACCGAATCAAAATGCTTTACTAAAAGCGGTGTGAACAACGTCAGTTTGCATTTTTCCTGAAACTTTTTGATAACAAGCGAAGTGAATTCAAGAAGGTTAGTGTAGTAGAATTACGCCTAACAAAACCGTGTTGATAAGGCGATATAATCGAACTATATCCGTGTTGCATATAATTTTTTCAAAGACTTTTGGTATGGCAGACAACTTGGATATGCCCCTATAATTTTTAACGTTTGATTTTGAACAATTTTATGGAGTGGAATTATAACGGATTCCTTCCATACATCAGGGAACACGTTTGAATCAACAGACAAGTTAAATAATTTATTTAATGGCGCACAAAGAGAATCCAGGCAGTATCTAAGAATACAACCTGGCACTCCATCAGGACCAGGCAAGTAGCCAGGTTAATAAAGTTAAATTCACTCAGGAGCATAGACTCAGTAATACTGGGACATATATGCAATTGACGTTTGAACTTGAAAAGGATAGGAATTACTACTACTATACATATTCGATGAGTATACTGATTGAAAATACTCAGCAAATAGATCGGCTACTGCCTGATCAGAACTTGCTTTTGTATCATCTAGGTATACTGAGGATGGCAAGCAAGAAGTCTTACGTTTAGAGTTAACAAATTTATTAAACTGTTTAGGGTCACGTCTACAACGATTAAGATAATTATAATAGCAAGATGTGTTAACGGAAATAAAACTAGATTTTGCTACTAAATACGAAGAAAAATCTAAGGTAGTTCCCGATTCTTAAATTTTTTATATGATCTTGTCTTTGCGTTTTTCAACTTCGATAGTTCTCTCGTAAACCAAGGTGATTTATGTCACTTGCAGAACAAGTGAGGGGAACACAAATATCCAAAAGCGAATTCAAGGTCCTATAAAATATGGCTATAGCAGTTTCTATATCACTACAAGAATAATGGCGCGACCAATTAGTATGTTGAAGAAGATAATTTAATAATTTAATAATTTCGATGGATAGTTCTAAGGTTGGATGGTAGGTATCTTCCGGAAGCACTAGAGGGGGTATTCTACTAGCATTACTGCAATCGGAGCCCGAAACAAATATTAAGTCCAACATTCTACAAATACAGTTATGCACCTGTTAACTTGCGATACGCCTAACTCCAGTAGGCCATCAATAATATATAGTTGTTCACTCGATATAAGCGAATCATGCAATGACTGTTTTTCATCAATTCCCAACTATTGCGTCATAAAATTCACTAGTATTATTTCCATTCTCTGCCACCTCATTTACACTTTATTTTTTTTCTTCTCTTTTGATTTGGGGGTATGGCTTAATTTCCCTATTTCCATTAATAATATTTTTGAGTGATTCTGTTTAGGCTTAAATGTTTAATCCAGCTGGAATTCATTTGCGCCTTTACCTAGTTTAATATCTCGAAATTTTTTTTTTAAAGCGTTTCTGTTTTGTTAGCTCCTTTAGTACATGCTCATTGTTTTTAATATGTTTATGATAGTTAACAAATAAACTTGATCAGCGAGCGTAAAAGATGGTGGTTTTAATAACAGGTTGTTCTGTCCTTGTTTTACTGTTATATTTTTTGTAGATTTTCATGAGCAGCTTGTTGTTTTGCTGTTATTTTTTATGTTTTTCAGAAACAGTGTTATTTTTCTGTTATTTTTTTATTTTTTTCAGAAACAGTGTTATTTTTCAGTTATTTTTTATGTTTTTCATATACAGCTTGTTATTGTTTTTGATGTTTTTGGTTTTCAAGAAACAAGGGGCTTGCTATATGTGAAATAATCAGATACTCCAAACAAACTGAGATAGTTTAGAGACAATATTATGTATATATACTCAAAAATTATAAATTTTGTTGTTTCTTCTTTATTGAACCATTTAAATGTAAAGTATTTATATTGATTGATATAAAAATTATTTTAAAAAAAGATTTTGAGGTGAGCATTAAAAACTTAAGACATAAGTGACCGCAGTTAAAAGTACCAAATCGTTGTTCTGATTATAATTGTATTGAATGTTCTCGCCCAAATATCTTATAAGTTCTATAGGGGGTGGTAAATTTCCAAAACTATCAAAATATCTGCTTATAGTAAGCTACCCAATGAGTTCCAGCTCCAGTTGACGAGTCCAAATTAACGATACCGCATTCTCTTTATCTGACATTTTTCGGTAAGGAGTTTCTCATATAAACCCCTCTGAAATGAGGGATATGTTTGCGTGCGAAGTTTATAATATCAATGTTCAATGTTGGGCAGCTCATTTATAAAAAATTAACTTTTTTATTTGTGGTTATACCAAAACCTTGTTGATACGGTTTTAAATAGAGACCACTACCTAAAGCAATGGCTTCCATTTTCTATTATGACGTTTATTCTCTTCTAGCTCTTTTTTAGCATTCTTGGTATTATTAATGCTTTTAGCAATAGCTGCTCCACCAGATGCCATTCCTCCTAATGCACTCAGCGCTGTCAAGATTGGAAAAAGTGGTAAAACAAAAACCTCCAATTTTAGGAACGTTGATTACTCTAGGAATAAGAACTGTATTTTTCTTATGTCCAATGGTCTTCGACAAAGCTTTTCGGGCTACTTTAATCGCAGCTTGAGTGCCAAGTGGTTTTTCTTTCTTTAACACTCGGGTTGCGTCTCGAACAATATTCATAAAATTTTTCTTGTTATTACATGACTTTTGTTTCTTTTGTTTTTGTGGGAGGCCCATACCGAATTTTTTCTTTGCTTTCATTGCGTTTGTAATGAAATATGCAGAAGATTTTTCACCGAGAGTGCTATCAGATGCTTTTACACGCTCCCACGCTCTTTCAGCTAGTATTGAGTCAGCTTTATGACGATTTTCCAGATCTTTATATTTAGAATAGGCTATATCGTGTTCTCTTGAAGCGGCATCCAAGTGATTTATTCCTTTGTCACCACGTGCTTTGTACCTGGGCCACAAAACTGATATCCCGGTATGTGTAGCTCAACTGGTAAGAAGTTTATTATTTATTGACAATACCTCTTCCTAGGTAGAGTGGTGGCTTGTTACTAGTAGTTTTATAAAAGCGCAACACTATTTTATTTGTTGTTCATTCTTCAATGAGATTTTAGCTAGTAACGATCTACTTAAAAGAGTTACATTAATATTCATTTAATTAAACAAAAAAATGACATAGATGTAAAAATATCGATTGCAAAAATGGTGATATCAAACAACTTAGACATAGTAGCTTGTTACCCAATTCAATAAGAGCTCTAATTGTCGGACCTTCAAATTGCGGGAAAACCAATGTTATGATAAGTTTGATTGAAAGCCCTAACGGACTTAAGTTTGAAAATATTTACTTATATTCAAAGTCATTATATCAGCCTAAATATGAATACTTTAAAACACTTATAAAATCAATAAAAGGAATGGGTTATTTTACATTTTCTGAAAATGAAAATGTTGTTGCACCCAGCGATGCCAAAAAGAACTCCTTTATTATTTTTGATGACGTAGCAAGTAAAAAACAGGATAATATTCGAGCATACTTCTGTATGGGCAGACATAAAAATATAGATGCGTTCTATTTGTGTCAAGCGTATACACACAATGCAAACCTAATTATTATGTTTAAACAGGATGAAGTCAATATGAAACATGTGTATCAGGACCATGTAGGCGTAGACATGTCGTTTGATGCATTTAAGAATATTTGTCAATTTTGTTGGAGAGAAAAATATGGATTTTTTTATTAATAAGTAAAGATGATCCACTGGAAAATGAACGTTATAGAAAGGGGTTCGCTGATTTTATTCAAATTTAAAATAAAATAAAATAAAATAAACTAGCATTATTCATTCACTTATCAATAATCTTTCGGAATTGCAACAACACTAACGTTGACGGGCAACGACTCGATTTAATAGCTAATTATCATCCTCCCATAGTGTTATGTGGGAGCTATGAATGTGCACTAATTGATTTCCATATGTACAACTCGTTTCAAAATAATAATTATTCCATATTGGGGAGCATATTTTCGAGATACATAAAGAGAAGATGAAGCAAATAGAGGCCTATGAATTAAAGCACCCGCTAATCGAGACCAATAATAACACCCTTCAAGTAGTGAAATAGCGTTCTATCGGTCAATTATTTGGATTAATAAAAGAGAACTAAAGCCAAATGCAACGCATATATCAGATCAACCTGTTGACGTTTTAAAAGTAAATACGATTCGTCTGGAATGTAACATTGTTAGCGGTTCATATGTAAATGAGGTATCAAGTCATGCTCTGCATGAGTTTGCACTCAACGTTCCGCCAGGCTATAAATTGAGTGAGAAACAAAATAATCTTATTTATTTGCCAGTTAATACATCGAGATACAGTCAGTAATAATATCGATCGTTAATCAGAATCGGAAACGGAAACTTGGTTAATTTAAGAAAAGAGTTTGTAACGCTTCGCTTACACTTGAGGCGACGATAATGATTATTTATAATAATAAAAACGTGTGATATCCACCCCCATCGAGCACTTTGAGTTCTACTTCAGAAGGATACAAGTCGGCTAAAAAGTACTAACACCTAAGAACAAATTATTTTTAAAATCTCTGGGCCTAAAAATAAAAAAATAATGAGTAGTGTATTGAATGTTCGAGAGAAAGCCTATTCGGATGAGAGTATAATCAAGAAAGAATATCATAGTTACTTTCCCTATCTACAAGCATTTAAAGGCAATGACTAAGTTAGGATTACTATTCAGAATCAGGACTTGTATGTATTACCTTGTGAGAGTTTATTAATGTTGAGGGCACAATTTGTTTGGCGGATAACTCGCTTGCTGTAGATGGGAAACTTAAAAATAATTGTATGAGCTTTCTCTTTGACGAGGTTCGATATGAATTAAATGGAATGTAAATTGACCGTACTCGATTTGTTGGTATTTCAACTACTTTAAAAAACTACGCTTCCTTAACAAAGACGGAAAGCTGCATGTTAGAGAATTCTGGCTGGTTTAATGGAAATGATAGACAGCTGTCGAACGGATACTTTAATTTTTCTATACCTCTTAAACACTTACTTGGATTTGCCGAAGATTAAAACAAGGTCTTACTAAATTGTAAACATGAATTGATATTACTCATGACTAAAATATGGAATATGTATATTACACTAAAATTAATATTTCTAACATTGTATGGAAAATACCACATGTAACTCTGAGTGATGAAAAGAAGTTACAAATGTTTAGTCTGACTAAGAGTGGAGGCTCACTTCCACTTGCATTCCGCAGTTGGGATTGTTATCTGAATCCAACATTACCAGAAGGCACACAACATGTTTGGAATGTTAAGCTAGCAGCTAATAGAGAACGCCCTCGATTTGCGATAATAGCTTTTTTAGTGGACGATAAACTAACACATAATCATTTGAGAAATTTTAAGTGTACCTCAACTCAGAAAACTTTCCATACGATGACATGATCATTAATTTCAAGCATAAACGATATGCAAGTTTGTATGATATGTATACAGGATTTCAATCCAGCTACTATATGAAGGAATCTGAGCCATTACTAACACCTTTAGAGTTTAAAGAGAAAGCACCAATGGTTGTTGTGGACTTGTCACATCAGAATGAAACAGTCAAAACGGGGCCAATCAATGAAAGAGTTTCGTTCGGTCTAGAAGCTATTAGTGTTAAAAATACTAAAGTATATTGCCTGCTTATGCATGATCGATTAGCAGAGTATTCGCCTTTGACTGGATTAGTTCAACGCATCGTTTGAAACCAATTAATAGAAAATCAAGTTGTAGTTGATATGCATTCAATTTTATAATTTATAACTTTTATGAACCCCCTCTTAATTAATAAATAAAAACATGATGAAATTTATAAGAAAATAATTTTTATTTTATTCAAGTATACTAGCATAAACATTTAACATTTTCAGATGAGAAATAATTTAAATAAATTATTTAGTGCACATCGATTTACTATTTCTTTGTGTATTCTACAATTTGTAAAGAAGTTTGGATATTGCACTAAGCTCTGTTCAAGATTTACATCTATTATTTTTGTGTGTAAAAATTTACTTAAGAACTCTTTTTTAGCTCTTCTCTTACTACCACAGTTGCGTAACTGTTCAATGGCTTTAGTATGTCATCAAGACTTAGATAAGAGATGTCACCTTCAGACCAATCCAAGCCGTCAATATACTGTTTGGTAATCTTTAAGGTTTTTCTAGTCACTTCATTCAGCTCTTTATGTGATAGGGCGGCTTAAAGTGAAAAAAATTGGGTGTGACGGACCCAGCTTGCATAAATGCCAATTCTTTGACAAACATCTGTCTTTCGTTTCCAAACACATATTGAAAGTTAACTAGAATACATGAATTTCTATCTAGAATAACCATTTTGTCTCTAACGTTAAATATGTACTGATAAACTCGGCGAAAATCAATTTCTCAAATACCATGGCTTATCTAATTTATATTTAGTTTGAAAAAGCACTTAAGAGAGGATGGATACGCTACACTTGAAAAAAACGAAAAATCAAGGAAAATTCAAGATCATGAAATTATTTTTGGATTTGAGTATTTTGTTAGCCTAGAGCTTAAACTAAAGTGTGGGTTTTCTACGAGTAGAGATTTCACACCTATGGTTTGGCTGCAGCAACATAAACGTAATTTTATTGGCTTGGGAAAAGAGGAATGGATTCAATTACTACCTTTTAAGGAGTACATCCAAATGAAACTGGAGCACTTTGACTTCTTAATGCCAGATACAATAATTGAACATCCAATGCTTGAGACCGTTAAGTGTCATTTTAAAATTCGAAAATCAGATAGGCAACGAATATTAATACTCAATCAGTATGGTAATAGAATTGAATTTGATAGCGACTCATGGAGAACGCTTATAAAATTAGGAATTTTCTAACAACATTTTTGTGTTGGAACACACTATTAAAAAAATCAAATAAGGAATATATATTATAATTACGTTATTCCAAAGTGTTCAGAAATGCGTAAATATAGTATACAACTTTCAGATTTAGAAACAACTTATGATTATGAGTCAGAAATTGATCTTACTCGTCTACTAAGTATTTGAAATATCAAAATAGATGGGTAAAGAAATAAAAAGAGATGTCAATACTTTTAGGCTACAATTTCACCAGAATGTAAAACTAAATAAAAAATGAAATGCTTCAAGGAAAGAGAAAATAATCAATGAAGTAGTCTTAAATAAACGTTTGCCGAGTATACTACAATATGAAGCTGACTTCTAACTTTGGATTTAAAACAATTGTTAAGAAAATCGATGATTTTTTAAATGAGTTTGAAGAAATGATATTTCCCGAGCATCATGTATTGCTTGAAGATTACCGAGAATTTTCCTTGGCGTATGAAAACTGTCATCTAGTTACATCAAAATTTGGTGAACATCTTTCAGCGTGCAGCTGGTCATCCGATTTAACTACAGAGGGAGTTGATACATGTGGATGCTTTTACTATAGCATGCGTCTGAAATATAAAATAGAAATTTAAACAAAAGAATGAACAAAAACCGTTTAAGCCAATAAGGAATCAAATGTTTGAATACTATATTTAAAAATAAATATGTAATACCTTATATATGTAGATGAATTTATGAATTAAATTGAAAATAATAAATAAACTCTACAAATTAAACCAAAGCTACCTCTTTTATTCGTTTTGAAGTCAATGCAGGATATAAGATTTTCCTAGCACTTGACTAATAATCAATTCAGATCTATAAAACAAGTGAGAAGGCTCTAGTCGGGAGAGCCCGAATAGAAGATACCCTGAACCCAGTTGCAATAAATAAATTAAATTTATGTAAGACTTTGGTATACTGACTTAGCTTCAATCAATTAAGTTCAATATCTCCGGTGTTTCTTAACCGATTTGGATGAATTTTTCAGAAAAATTCTATCGTTACCCATTATTTCAACCCTCATTTTTACATTTTCCAAATTCGATATTTTATTGTTATCTATATTATGTTCATATCGGAAACCAGAAAAGTTATCGATAATTTGACACAAACTTGTTCTGCTTATGGTAAAGGAGATCTTAAATACAAAATCAGAAGTCTCTAGTTCTTGTAGTTTCTGAGATCCACGCATTCATACAGATGGACAGACGGAAAGACGGACATGGCTATATCGTCTCGGCTGTTGATGCTGATCAAGAATATATATACTTTATGGGGTCGGAGATGCTTCCTTCTGCCTGTTACAAACTTTTGCACAAAACCATTATACCCTTATTTACCCATTTTATGGGTTAAGGGTATAAAAACAGAGGAGCGCTAAGCTTTCATCTTAAGGATGAAGGGGACAAAAAAAAATTAACATTCCCATCTGCGTTTCGTAGACGCTCGTGTAAAAAATCGTATAAGGGGGCGTGGCTTATTAAATTAGTACAAGAAGGATCACTTTCCCTCTAACACTTTCTCCCTCTAACATTTCCCACTCTATCCTTTCCCCTCTTACACCTTCTCCCTCAAACTCTTTATAATCTCAATGTACAAGTATCAATACTCCTCTTTAAAAACAATGCGTTGAGCTTGCTGCTGCGACAGAAAATTCCCATCCTTGCACACATAACCCCGCACGAAGGTTGTGGTTGATGTTGTTGACAATTTCAACGCACGTGTGCAGAGCAATGTATTTAAAACTGAAGCACAGTTGAATCTACACTATTGCTTATATAGCTAAAGGATCATTAAAACAGCAGCACACTTGACACCGATCCTATGATCACTGATTCTCAAGGATGCTGTTGTTGATGTTGCTCTTGACAATAACAATGCATATCGTGGCTTGCTATGATCACTGATTCTCGCAACCATCACAATGCGGCCTAGGAATGTCATGCCTTTATCCTTAATACCTAGTCTAATTAAAGCGGGGCACGATCATTGGAAAAAAGGGTCATAAATTATAGTTTTGGGGGTAATAATAGTGTAAAAAAAAGGAACATAAATTTAAGTATTGGGGGTAATAAAAGTTTCAAAAAAAAGGATCATATTTCTTAATCATTATTATAAATTATGATTGGGGGGTAATTAAAGTGACAGCTACTTCCTGGGGTAGAACCACCAGTTCCCCTCTACTGATTTTCGACTTAATAATTGAAGAAACATTATACATATATAGTTGTCTTCTATTTTGCATAATCTCTATTAGGGTTATTAAACTTTATGATTGACATGCAAAGCGCGCACATAAAATAGAGAGTGAACGTAAATGAGCAACATCAAAGGAACATGATCGGAGCGAGATTTGTAATTACCTGATGATTTTCGACAAACTCTTCCAGTGATCCCCAGAGGAACAAGAGCAGATGAAATAAATGCGTGCTTAAAGTCTTCAATTTTGTGGCCCAAAATACAGAAAATTGCATTAACCAAGAATATGCGAGTGCACTTAAAAGGTGATAGCATAGCTGGTGAATTTGCAGAAATGCATCTTCAAATAGGAAATGGATTATTTCCAACCCATGATAGCAAAATAACTTTACCATCCACTTTGTGTCATGCTGTGAAGAGAATTGAAGAGCTAACTCAAAAATTATTTCCGGATATTACAAATATCTCTCAAAAATCACTCGAATGGTTTTCAGAACGTGCTATTTTGACTGCGAGAAATGACAATGCATTGGAAATAAACGAGTTTTTATTAAAATCATTTCAAAGTGAAGAAATGACATATAACTCTATTGATTCTGTGACTAAAATCGAAGATGCAGTTCATTACCCCGTCGAGTTTCTTAATTCATTAAATCCGGCTGGCCTGCCTCAACATAAATTAACTTTAAAGATTGGTTCACCTGTAATGTTGATTCACAACTTGAAGCCGCCAAAACTGTGCAATGGTACAAGATTGCAAGTTAAAGTCCTTCGTAAGAATGTTGTCCAAGCAATTATCTTTACTGGCAATGGTATAAACGGGAAACGGTTATTATACCGAGAACTCCATTAATACCTTCTGATTCTGAAAGTTTGCTTTGCCTTAACAATTAATAAATCACAGGGACAAACTCTTAAATTAGCCGGACTAGACTTAAGACAAGATTGTTTTTCTCATGGCCAATTTTATGTAGCCTGCTCAAGAGCCAGTTCACCAAAAAGTTTATTTGTATTAGCACCTGACGGAAAAACAACCGTATCGTTTATAAAGAAGATCTTAACAATTGTTAATAATTGCAAATTAAATTCAATAAGTTGATAAGGCCTACTTGGGAAACCACAATAAGAAATGACGCGCCAGAATATTAAATACTTTGCTTTAATATTTTGTGAAATATTTTCTAATTTATTTATTTTGTATCTGTCTTCTATTGCTAAAATTTATATAAACTATCCGCGCAGCGAAGTAAGCGGGCCACTTACTAGTCATTATTATAAATTATGATTGGGGGGTAATTAAAGTGACAGCTACTTCCTGGGGTAAAACCACCAGTTCCCTACTACTGATTTTCCACTTAATAATTGAAGCAACATTATACATATATAGTTGTCTGCTATTTTGCATATTATATAATCTCTATATATATAAAAGAGTTTGTCCTGATGACAATGGAAGGGCCACAGCCTAAACGAAAAGAGCTAGAAGGCTGAAATTTTCACACAATTTTCCATGCAGGTAGGAGGTGAGCACTAAGAATGGAATTTTTATTCCGACAACTTCTTTAAGTACCTCCCATACGATTTGGAGCACTTTTTACCCATTTTAAAAAACAAATTAGAATTAGAACAAGTACCCATTCCACTACCGTCGCCTGATTGTCGCACAAGCTGAGGGTTTGATCGCGAGCGAGAATACAAAAACAAAACAAATGCGCAGTGACGCCTTCGCGTCGCACAAGCAAAATCTTAAAAAAAGGTTTGACACTTGCAAAAACGAAACGGATTTCTGCTTCTTAATGAATAATTGCATACACAATTAAGTAACAATGCGCTTGAAAATAATTTTCATAATTTTATGTACATGTATCACTTCACACAGTGCATATTCTTTTTTTTCAAATTTGTGTGCCTTGACAATTGATTTACGACCCAAGTAGCGTTTGTTGTTGTTGTCAGTTTGTTGTTGGGCCGCACTGCTACTTTTTGTTGGTGTCATTGATTTTCAAAAAACATCAACAACATAACAAAACTTGGTGCGTCTAGAAAAATTTCCCACACCAGAATATGTTATGGGGGTGGATTCGCCTATGTGCTGCTTATATAACTTAGACAAAACGTAACACCTTAACATTATTGATATATTATTGATATACAATTTTGAATAAGCAAAGGGCGTTCACATAAGCGCGTGTGGTGCTCTTATGATAATCAGATAATTTGAAATCTCGCTCCGATCATGCTCCTTTATTGTTGCTCATTTACGTTCACTCTCTATTTTATGTGCGCGCTTTGCATGTCAATCATAAAGTTTAATAACCCTAGCTCCTCCGCACACACACTAAATTAAAGCTAAAGCCAATTGTAAAGGAGTAATTTAGCCGGGGTATAAACTCAGTCCGGCCAGACCCACCACACAAGAATATTTATATATTTTTGGTGGGACTCTAACGCGCGCGCTTTTACAAGTTGGAAGGGGAAACGCTGGCGTCGACACCAACGCGACAGCAGGCACACTCAGCAGCCAGAGTATAAAGCGACTCAGCTTGACTCGCGTACGCGCGCGTACGAAAACCAAAGAAAAGAAATAGAACGTAAGAAAACACACAGCAATTACACCCCACTGGGTCACGAACTTACCGGCGACCAATTATTCAATTTCTATAAAAGGGTTATATGCACAAGAAAACCTAAACCTAACTACATGTACATATATGCTTATATATATGAACTACTGCGAACTTTCGCCTCTTACCTTATCTTTACTAACTTCTATATCTTTGCTACTGACGCACTATTCTTCTCTTCTACTCTCTTCGTTAACTATTTTTCTCAAGCGCCCGCACGTTCGCTTACTTTCATGTACAAATCGCAACTCCTCTGTTCTTATAACCTTACCTTTCTTTTCTCCCTCTCGCGTACGCGTCTGCTCACTTGCGGAGGTCAATCATAACTCTCTCGCCCACGCTTCGGCTTCGGCCCAAGTTGCAGATTTTGTCACTCCCCACACTTGCTCGTGACCGTGGTGGATTTGATGATCGCAGCTGGCGCGCTGCATCTTGCGACTCTGTGTTTTGGGGCGGTTATATTTAAATCATTAGGGGTTAGGCGTCAATCAAAAATAAGTACATCCGATAAATCTAAATACTTTACGCTCCTTGCGTTTATTAAATATAAATACTCCGCACTCCTTGCGTCTAACAAAACTATACCTACAACTCGAACAACCCCTGCGCTTCTTGCGACTTAACAACTATCAATATAATACAGGTAACTCAAACAACGGATGCGCTTCTTGCGATTTAACAATTATCAATATAGTACTGGTAACTCAAACAACCGAAGCGCTTCTTGCGACTTAAAAACTATAAATATAATCGCCCGTATTCCCGTTGTCGTCGTCGACGTCGTTGTCAATTTAGAGTCGTTGTCACATCACATCAATATCGTATCACTTCGATGCTATTTCGGTATTCTGTAACAGACTTGTGACGACGACGTCTCGTTATCGATAGTTCTATCGCAAAAACACCATTCACACAGAAATTTGACAGTTGATTGCAAGTTTAATAAAATTTATATATGTAAATAAACATGTTTTTCGCATCTGATGCATCTAGTGATGATGAAAAAAAATGTAATCTTATAAAAATTAGGAGAAACATAAGGAACACGTCAGACATAATGAACTTGCCTGACAAGAAGTAAGTAATAAAATCACAATTTGGGTTCAATAGTGGGCGCTAACTTTTTTTTTTTTTTAAAGATTTGAAACATACTTTCGCCTTAGCAAAGAAGCATTCATAAATGTTCTCCAAAAAATAGAGCCTGGAATGAAAAATAGAGTCAGGTCGTCTTCCGTGAGCAACAAATCGAAGTTGGCTGCAACATTGTTGTTTTTGGGTCAGGGATCCTACCAACTTAGTGTCGGCAACGACTTTAATCTTGGTTTGTCGCAGCCGGTTGTCTCAAGGGTTTTGTCGGAGACAATTGATGTACTAGAAAGTGTTATTTGCCCCTTTTGGATAAAGCTAGAGATGACTGAAGAGGAAAAAGCTGAGGCCAAGCTATATTTCACTTTCTTTGAGCACTTCCCCCGGGATTAAGCTGTTTTTCAAACTGCAGCAAGTTTGCCACGGATTCCTCCAAAGAACTTAGCGCAACTTGCTTGTTCAGCCCACCACCGGTTGCCCTACATTCTGCCTTATTATTAAGCATTTTTTTTTTCACCTTAAACTTTAAATCTCTCCAAACCTAAAATTTAATAAAATTGTTAAAATCGCGACAAATCTAATGCGATGCAATGCGATATTATACCTTCTGCCAGCCATCGCCATTTCTTATCGGCGGTCCAAAAGCGTTTAATAAACTGCCGATGTTCTTCCAATCCTCGTTGAAATTGCATGGAACAGTTCCTCTTCGGAATCCTTTTGCAAGAGATGGATTTTTTTCCAACTCTTCCACAAGCTTTTCAAATTGTTTTGAATTTGTTATTTTCATTTAAACTCAATTTTTATATTTTTTTTAACAAAATCAATTAATTTCTTAAACAGTCGTTGGCAGTCGTCACAAAAAATCTCAACGACAAAAACAGAGTCGTGTCAAGACAATATCGTCGTCACTTTTATTTACAGAATACCGATTATGTGACGATAGTTGTCGATAGGTAACGATGACGACTACGAGAATACCAAATTTGGTTTGTCGTCGTCAGACGACAACGTTTTACGTCGACAACGACAACGGGAATACGGGCGAATAAATATAACTATTTGTGAAGGGGCCGACGCGGCCTACTTCACATCCCCCCCCCCCCCCCCCCCCTTTCTAGGGTAGCGTGACAGTAACGTTTCCGCACGCGTTCCATGTCACGCCGTGTAGCTCCCCGTTCACGTCCACCTTGAACCTGGAACGGTGGGCTCTCGACGTACAATTTTCCAACGCCTCTGATATGGCCACGACCGCGGCGTCGGTCAGCTCGTCCTCGCCCGGAAGACAGCCCAATTTGTGGCGCGTATCGCCCACATTTCGGCGGTGGTTAGTGTTAATAAAAAGAGAATAAAGGGATTAATTAAAACTTTAACAAGTCTGATCTTTGTCAGACGCTCGGTCGGGCTTGTAATCTTCTCCGTGCTCCTCTTCCTCTTCATAGAATGGCTTCAGTTGCGCGATGCTGGCGAGTTTGCTCTTTCTTTGTCCTTCTTTTACCAATCGCACGATATTCGGTGATACGAACTTTTTCACGAGGAATGGGCCATCGAACTTGGGAGCGATTTTCGCCGCGAAACCTTCAGTTGAGTTGAGTTGGTGTGATCTTAGGAGCACCAACGTATTGAGTCCTGGTCGCCATTCTCTTCTCCTGAGGTTATAGTTCCTCCCTTGGTCCTTCGACGCTCTCTGTAAATTTGTCTTTCAGCGTGCAGCTGGTCATCCGATTTAACTACAGAGGGAGTTGATACATGTGGATGCTTTTACTATAGCATGCGTCTGAAATATAAAATAGAAATTTAAACAAAAGAATGAACAAAAACCGTTTAAGCCAATAAGGAATCAAATGTTTGAATACTATATTTAAAAATAAATATGTAATACCTTATATATGTAGATGAATTTATGAATTAAATTGAAAATAATAAATAAACTCTACAAATTAAACCAAAGCTACCTCTTTTATTCGTTTGAAGTCAATGCAGGATATAAGATTTTCCTAGCACTTGACTAATAATCAATTCAGATCTATAAAACAAGTGAGAAGGCTCTAGTCGGGAGAGCCCGAATAGAAGATACCCTGAACCCAGTTGCAATAAATAAATTAAATTTATGTAAGACTTTGGTATACTGACTTAGCTTCAATCAATTAAGTTCAATATCTCCGGTGTTTCTTAACCGATTTGGATGAATTTTTCAGAAAAATTCTATCGTTACCCATTATTTCAACCCTCATTTTTACATTTTCCAAATTCGATATTTTATTGTTATCTATATTATGTTCATATCGGAAACCAGAAAAGTTATCGATAATTTGACACAAACTTGTTCTGCTTATGGTAAAGGAGATCTTAAATACAAAATCAGAAGTCTCTAGTTCTTGTAGTTTCTGAGATCCACGCATTCATACAGATGGACAGACGGACAGACGGACATGGCTATATCGTCTCGGCTGTTGATGCTGATCAAGAATATATATACTTTATGGGGTCGGAGATGCTTCCTTCTGCCTGTTACAAACTTTTGCACAAAACCATTATACCCTTATTTACCCATTTTATGGGTTAAGGGTATAAAAACAGAGGAGCGCTAAGCTTTCATCTTAAGGATGAAGGGGACAAAAAAAAATTAACATTCCCATCTGCGTTTCGTAGACGCTCGTGTAAAAAATCGTATAAGGGGGCGTGGCTTATTAAATTAGTACAAGAAGGATCACTTTCCCTCTAACACTTTCTCCCTCTAACATTTTCCCACTCTATCCTTTCCCCTCTTACACCTTCTCCCTCAAACTCTTTATAATCTCAATGTACAAGTATCAATACTCCTCTTTAAAAACAATGCGTTGAGCTTGCTGCTGCGACAGAAAATTCCCATCCTTGCACACATAACCCCCGCACGAAGGTTGTGGTTGATGTTGTTGACAATTTCAACGCACGTGTGCAGAGCAATGTATTTAAAACTGAAGCACAGTTGAATCTACACTAATTGCTTATATAGCTAAAGGATCATTAAAACAGCAGCACACTTGACACCCGATCCTATGATCACTGATTCTCAAGGATGCTGTTGTTGATGTTGCTCTTGACAATAACAATGCATATCGTGGCTTGCTATGATCACTGATTCTCGCAACCATCACAATGCGGCCTAGGAATGTCATGCCTTTATCCTTAATACCTAGTCTAATTAAAGCGGGGCACGATCATTGGAAAAAAGGGTCATAAATTATAGTTTTGGGGGTAATAATAGTGTAAAAAAAAAGGAACATAAATTTAAGTATTGGGGGTAATAAAAGTTTCAAAAAAAAGGATCATATTTCTTAATCATTATTATAAATTATGATTGGGGGGTAATTAAAGTGACAGCTACTTCCTGGGGTAGAACCACCAGTTCCCCTCTACTGATTTTCGACTTAATAATTGAAGAAACATTATACATATATAGTTGTCTTCTATTTTGCATAATCTCTATTTAGGGTTATTAAACTTTATGATTGACATGCAAAGCGCGCACATAAAATAGAGAGTGAACGTAAATGAGCAACATCAAAGGAACATGATCGGAGCGAGATTTGTAATTACCTGATGATTTTCGACAAACTCTTCCAGTGATCCCCAGAGGAACAAGAGCAGATGAAATAAATGCGTGCTTAAAGTCTTCAATTTTGTGGCCCAAAATACAGAAAATTGCATTAACCAAGAATATGCGAGTGCACTTAAAAGGTGATAGCATAGCTGGTGAATTTGCAGAAATGCATCTTCAAATAGGAAATGGATTATTTCCAACCCATGATAGCAAAATAACTTTACCATCCACTTTGTGTCATGCTGTGAAGAGAATTGAAGAGCTAACTCAAAAATTATTTCCGGATATTACAAATATCTCTCAAAAATCACTCGAATGGTTTTCAGAACGTGCTATTTTGACTGCGAGAAATGACAATGCATTGGAAATAAACGAGTTTTTATTAAAATCATTTCAAAGTGAAGAAATGACATATAACTCTATTGATTCTGTGACTAAAATCGAAGATGCAGTTCATTACCCCGTCGAGTTTCTTAATTCATTAAATCCGGCTGGCCTGCCTCAACATAAATTAACTTTAAAGATTGGTTCACCTGTAATGTTGATTCACAACTTGAAGCCGCCAAAACTGTGCAATGGTACAAGATTGCAAGTTAAAGTCCTTCGTAAGAATGTTGTCCAAGCAATTATCTTTACTGGCAATGGTATAAACGGGAATCGGTTATTATACCGAGAACTCCATTAATACCTTCTGATTCTGAAAGTTTGCTTTGCCTTAACAATTAATAAATCACAGGGACAAACTCTTAAATTAGCCGGACTAGACTTAAGACAAGATTGTTTTTCTCATGGCCAATTTATGTAGCCTGCTCAAGAGCCAGTTCACCAAAAAGTTTATTTGTATTAGCACCTGACGGAAAAACAACCTGTATCGTTTATAAAGAAGATCTTAACAATTGTTAATAATTGCAAATTAAATTCAATAAGTTGATAAGGCCTACTGGGGAAACCACAATAAGAAATGACGCGCCAGATTCTCTACCTCAATTGTGGCGTGGAAAAGAGAATATTAAATACTTTGCTTTAATATTTTGTGAAATATTTTCTAATTATTTATTTTGTATCTGTCTTCTATTGCTAAAATTTAAATAAACTATCCGCGCAGCGAAGTAAGCGGGCCACTTACTAGTCATTATTATAAATTATGATTGGGGGGTAATTAAAGTGACAGCTACTTCCTGGGGTAAAACCACCAGTTCCCTACTACTGATTTTCCACTTAATAATTGAAGCAACATTATACATATATAGTTGTCTGCTATTTTGCATATTATATAATCTCTATATATATAAAAGAGTTTGTCCTGATGACAATGGAAGGGCCACAGCCTAAACGAAAAGAGCTAGAAGGCTGAAATTTTCACACAATTTTCCATGCAGGTAGGAGGTGAGCACTAAGAATGGAATTTTTATTCCGACAACTTCTTTAAGTACCTCCCATACGATTTGGAGCACTTTTTACCCATTTTAAAAAACAAATTAGAATTAGAACAAGTACCCATTCCACTACCGTCGCCTGATTGTCGCACAAGCTGAGGGTTTGATCGCGAGCGAGAATACAAAAACAAAACAAATGCGCAGTGACGCCTTCGCGTCGCACAAGCAAAATCTTAAAAAAAGGTTTGACACTTGCAAAAACGAAACGGATTTCTGCTTCTTAATGAATAATTGCATACACAATTAAGTAACAATGCGCTTGAAAATAATTTTCATAATTTTATGTACATGTATCACTTCACACAGTGCATATTCTTTTTTTTTCAAATTTGTGTGCCTTTGACAATTGATTTACGACCCAAGTAGCGTTTGTTGTTGTTGTCAGTTTTGTTGTTGGGCCGCACTGCTACTTTTTGTTGGTGTCATTGATTTTCAAAAAACATCAACAACATAACAAAACTTGGTGCGTCTAGAAAAATTTCCCACACCAGAATATGTTATGGGGGTGGATTCGCCTATGTGCTGCTTATATAACTTAGACAAAACGTAACACCTTAACATTATTGATATATTATTGATATTCAATTTTGAATAAGCAAAGGGCGTTCACATAAGCGCGTGTGGTGCTCTTATGATAATCAGATAATTTGAAATCTCGCTCCGATCATGCTCCTTTATTGTTGCTCATTTACGTTCACTCTCTATTTTATGTGCGCGCTTTGCATGTCAATCATAAAGTTTAATAACCCTAGCTCCTCCGCACACACACTAAATTAAAGCTAAAGCCAATTGTAAAGGAGTAATTTAGCCGGGGTATAAACTCAGTCCGGCCAGACCCACCACACAAGAATATTTATATATTTTTGGTGGGACTCTAACGCGCGCGCTTTTACAAGTTGGAAGGGGAAACGCTGGCGTCGACACCAACGCGACAGCAGGCACACTCAGCAGCCAGAGTATAAAGCGACTCAGCTTGACTCGCGTACGCGCGCGTACGAAAACCAAAGAAAAGAAATAGAACGTAAGAAAACACACAGCAATTACACCCCACTGGGTCACGAACTTACCGGCGACCAATTTATTCAATTTCTATAAAAGGGTTATATGCACAAGAAAACCTAAACCTAACTACATGTACATATATGCTTATATATATGAACTACTGCGAACTTTCGCCTCTTACCTTATCTTTACTAACTTCTATATCTTTGCTACTGACGCACTATTCTTCTCTTCTACTCTCTTCGTTAACTATTTTTTCTCAAGCGCCCGCACGTTCGCTTACTTTCATGTACAAATCGCAACTCCTCTGTTCTTATAACCTTACCTTTCTTTTCTCCCTCTCGCGTACGCGTCTGCTCACTTGCGGAGGTCAATCATAACTCTCTCGCCCACGCTTCGGCTTCGGCCCAAGTTGCAGATTTTGTCACTCCCCACACTTGCTCGTGACCGTGGTGGATTTGATGATCGCAGCTGGCGCGCTGCATCTTGCGACTCTGTGTTTTGGGGCGGTTATATTTAAATCATTAGGGGTTAGGCGTCAATCAAAAATAAGTACATCCGATAAATCTAAATACTTTACGCTCCTTGCGTTTATTAAATATAAATACTCCGCACTCCTTGCGTCTAACAAAACTATACCTACAACTCGAACAACCCCTGCGCTTCTTGCGACTTAACAACTATCAATATAATACAGGTAACTCAAACAACGGATGCGCTTCTTGCGATTTAACAATTATCAATATAGTACTGGTAACTCAAACAACCGAAGCGCTTCTTGCGACTTAAAAACTATAAATATAATCGCCCGTATTCCCGTTGTCGTCGTCGACGTCGTTGTCAATTTAGAGTCGTTGTCACATCACATCAATATCGTATCACTTCGATGCTATTTCGGTATTCTGTAACAGACTTGTGACGACGACGTCTCGTTATCGATAGTTCTATCGCAAAAACACCATTCACACAGAAATTTGACAGTTGATTGCAAGTTTAATAAAATTTATATATGTAAATAAACATGTTTTTCGCATCTGATGCATCTAGTGATGATGAAAAAAAATGTAATCTTATAAAAATTAGGAGAAACATAAGGAACACGTCAGACATAATGAACTTGCCTGACAAGAAGTAAGTAATAAAATCACAATTTGGGTTCAATAGTGGGCGCTAACTTTTTTTTTTTTTTAAAGATTTGAAACATACTTTCGCCTTAGCAAAGAAGCATTCATAAATGTTCTCCAAAAAATAGAGCCTGGAATGAAAAATAGAGTCAGGTCGTCTTCCGTGAGCAACAAATCGAAGTTGGCTGCAACATTGTTGTTTTTGGGTCAGGGATCCTACCAACTTAGTGTCGGCAACGACTTTAATCTTGGTTTGTCGCAGCCGGTTGTCTCAAGGGTTTTGTCGGAGACAATTGATGTACTAGAAAGTGTTATTTGCCCCTTTGGATAAAGCTAGAGATGACTGAAGAGGAAAAAGCTGAGGCCAAGCTATATTTCACTTTCTTTGAGCACTTCCCCCGGGATTAAGCTGTTTTTCAAACTGCAGCAAGTTTGCCACGGATTCCTCCAAAGAACTTAGCGCAACTTGCTTGTTCAGCCCACCACCGGTTGCCCTACATTCTGCCTTATTATTAAGCATTTTTTTTTTCACCTTAAACTTTAAATCTCTCCAAACCTAAAATTAATAAAATTGTTAAAATCGCGACAAATCTAATGCGATGCAATGCGATATTATACCTTCTGCCAGCCATCGCCATTTCTTATCGGCGGTCCAAAAGCGTTTAATAAACTGCCGATGTTCTTCCAATCCTCGTTGAAATTGCATGGAACAGTTCCTCTTCGGAATCCTTTTGCAAGAGATGGATTTTTTTCCAACTCTTCCACAAGCTTTTCAAATTGTTTTGAATTTGTTATTTTCATTTAAACTCAATTTTATATTTTTTTTAACAAAATCAATTAATTTCTTAAACAGTCGTTGGCAGTCGTCACAAAAAATCTCAACGACCAAAACAGAGTCGTGTCAAGACAATATCGTCGTCACTTTTATTTACAGAATACCGATTATGTGACGATAGTTGTCGATAGGTAACGATGACGACTACGAGAATACCAAATTTGGTTTGTCGTCGTCAGACGACAACGTTTTACGTCGACAACGACAACGGGAATGCGGGCGAATAAATATAACTATTTGTGAAGGGGCCGACGCGGCCTACTTCACATCCCCCCCCCCCCCCCCCCCCCCTTTCTAGGGTAGCGTGACAGTAACGTTTCCGCACGCGTTCCATGTCACGCCGTGTAGCTCCCCGTTCACGTCCACCTTGAACCTGGAACGGTGGGCTCTCGACGTACAATTTTCCAACGCCTCTGATATGGCCACGCCTCTGATATGGTCGGTCAGCTCGTCCTCGCCCGGAAGACAGCCCAATTTGTGGCGCGTATCGCCCACATTTTCGGCGGTGGTTAGTGTTAATAAAAAGAGAATAAAGGGATTAATTAAAACTTTAACAAGTCTGATCTTTGTCAGACGCTCGGTCGGGCTTGTAATCTTCTCCGTGCTCCTCTTCCTCTTCATAGAATGGCTTCAGTTGCGCGATGCTGGCGAGTTTGCTCTTTCTTTGTCCTTCTTTTACCAATCGCACGATATTCGGTGATACGAACTTTTTCACGAGGAATGGGCCATCGAACTTGGGAGCGATTTTCGCCGCGAAACCTTCAGTTGAGTTGAGTTGGTGTGATCTTAGGAGCACCAACGTATTGAGTCCTGGTCGCCATTCTCTTCTCCTGAGGTTATAGTTCCTCCCTTGGTCCTTCGACGCTCTCTGTAAATTTGTCTGGACGATACTGAAAACTTTCTTTAATCTTCTTGCCCGGTCTTCTGGTGCTTGCGGCATGCTTCCGGATCCGGGTGTCTTCTCGTCGTACAAGGAAGCTGGTAAGCGGGGCTCTCTCCCCTGCATCAGAAAAGCCGGTGAAAATCCTGTAGAGTCCGCCACACTGGAGTTAACCGCCAAAGAAATTTCCGGTAACAATTCGTCCCACGAACTTTGGTGACCTGTTATAAACTGCGCAATCATCGTCTTTACTGTACGATTGGTCCTTTCTGTCGGGTTTTCTTGTGGACAATATGGGGCAGTGTGCTGCAATTCCACGCCCAACGAGTTCAAAAACGACTTAAAATTCCGGCTCGTAAACTGTACACCGTTGTCGCATACAAACTTTCTGGGTATGCCAAAACGACATAATACACGCTCACGGAACGCCTTCTGCAATTGGGCCGCTGTCGCTCGCTTCAAGGGGACTAGCTCCACCCATTTTGAAAACGTACCTCTGCTTAATCGGCTTGTCGTCCCTCATGATGATCCGGTGCTCAGCTACGTGTGACACCCCTTGCAGCTCGTCAAAGAGGGCCAATTCCGCTTTCAATGTTTCCTTTATTTCTGGTTCCAAGTCCGCTGGCCACTCGTTTTCCCTGGTTTCGACGCTTTCCGCCGGTGTTATTGCGGTGATTGACGCACCCTCCTACCTCGCCGAACCGTTGTACTCCTGCCGTTGTCGCGTCCACGCTGCTTCCTCGAACCGTTCCCACGGCGATGCTGGGCTGAGGTGCCCCTGGGGCATCCTTCTCCTGCCTTGATCCGCCGTCCTCCTCCGGTTTGCTCACAACTGGCTCACGTTCCATTAGGACCTGCTCCTCCTCTATATCTGGTACTTCCACAGCTTCCCAAATTAACCTAGCCTTGCCACATTCGATGGTCGTCCCCACCCGGCACAAAAAGTCTATCCCTAGTATAATGTTGTCTAGCATCGAGGGCATCACGAGCATACTCACCGTGACCTCTGTCCCCGCTAGACCAACTTTTAACCTCAATAGCTTCTTTACCTCTAAGGTGGACCCATCGGCTAGTCGAAGTTTCGCGCAGGCGTCCAGCATCTCGCGCCCGCTGGTCACCTTGCGGGAGAACTCCTCACTAATAAAACTCCTTGTCGCCCCTGTATCTACTGTCAAAGTCACTACTTGGTCCCCGACTCTTACAGTAGCGACTTTCCGCCCGTCTTCCACTCTTAAAGGGTATTCTAGGTTTGGGACTGGTTCACGTCGGCCCCAATCGGGTCCCGTCCAGGAACTCGGCTTTAAATGTCGCCCAAGTCGCGTCCCTTAGCCTACTTATTAATAGCCACCGCGCGGCCTTACCCGTTAGAGCCTCGCTCATAGCCCTCGGCAACCGGTGTAAGCCTATGTCGTATGACAACGCCCTGTCCTCAATTGCCTCCAGGAAAACTAATGGGTCGGTGCACCCATTGAACAGGATACCCCACTGGACTTCCTAGGGGTACTGTAGCTATCACTAGAATTAAGATGGGGGTTCACCTGTCTCACCGGGGTACCTTCCCCGGATGCCAGAGGTGACCCTTCTCGTATATCGGGGATACATGCTGTATTCTGTGGGGAAAATTCATTATAAATCGTACTGTTGGAGGGCGGACGCAAATGTTCCGTGCCACCGGTCTGTATTGATGGGATTGCCGCATCTGATTCAGATTTCTGCCTGGGTCGTATTCCTCCAACAGAAGTGGCAGTCCGGGTAGGCGACACCGCTAGCCGCTAACCGGGCCCATACATCGGTGGTATGACCACCTTGCCTTATGAAAGTACATACCAGCGTCCGGTAGTCAGTTACCGTGGCACACTTTTCCAATCCGAGCTTCCGGACGACATCCTCTAGAATCTCCTTATGGCAGTGGTAGACCCATTGCACACCCACACCAGGGTTGCTGCTTTCTACGACCTCCGCTCGGGCGGGCTCGATAGTCTTGGGTTTCTCCATCTAACCGAAAAGAAAGAAAAAAAAAAAAAACGAACGCTGAAAAAAAATTATATGTCCCGCTTCGCAAAAATTTGCACTCTTAAGCTGGCACTGTTTATCGCGGTAACCGTTTTGTTACAAAATCAACAAAAAAAAAAAATTTTCCCGGTGTGAAAAACTTTATACTTGTCACAGTCTGTCGCGGTTATTCCTTTTGTTACGAAATTTAAAAAAAATTGTCCACGGTATAACAATTTTTTATTTATTTTTTGCAGTGTAATAATATTTTTTTTTTTTTTCAACTGGTCGTTGTTAATTGCGATTATTTTAGTTTTTTGCGAAATTAATTTTATTTTTTTTTGCAGTGTAATAAATTTTTTTTTGTTAACTCGTCACTGTTTATTGCGGCTATTTTATGTTATTGCGAAATTAATTTTATTTTTTTGCAGTGCAATAAAAATTTTCCTGTTAATTGGTCACTGTTTATTTTATTTAATTTATTTTTATAATTTTTATTCGTATTTCTGCCTTTTTTTTTAATTCCTTTAATTTTTCTTTTTTTTTCCACTGTACGTTTACACGGTCGAGGCCCACTGTACGGCGACTTCACGTATGTCCGATACTCGACCCGAACCGATGGGACAACTCCGCACTCGAAATAATAGTCAATTTTTATTTCGCGGTCGAAGCCCACTGTGCGACAACACCACGACCTTTGCAGCGGCCTGTACAGCTACTGTCACACCGTTCGTTGACCGCTCACACACTTTGCCGACACTTTCGTTGCGCCGCAGGTGTTCACTTATGCACAGCCTCGAACGCGAACCGCTAGTTTGATCGGTGTGTCTTCTTCCACCGTCAACTTCGTTGCGCCGCAAATGTTGCTAAGGCAATGCTTTTCGCACGCGAACAGTTATTCTTATCTGCACTTGCCTTACGCCGTTACTTTCGTTGTGCCGCGACGATTGCACAAAACCACGCTCGAAAACCGTTTTCGTTGGCCACTTGTAAAGCAGGGTATCGTCGGGTATACCCGCACTTCACTTTACGCACTTTTCCTTCCACACTTGTTGGTGATATTTCTGGGGGCTTTAATTACAGATTATACCACACCTTTGCACTTAGAGTCCCTGCTCGGGCGCCACTTGTAAAGGAGTAATTTAGCCGGGGTATAAACTCAGTCCGGCCAGACCCACCACACAAGAATATTTATATATTTTTGGTGGGACTCTAACGCGCGCGGTTTTACAAGTTGGAAGGGGAAACGCTGGCGTCGACACCAACGCGACAGCAGGCACACTCAGCAGCCAGAGTATAAAGCGACTCAGCTTGACTCGCGTACGCGCGCGTACGAAAACCAAAGAAAAGAAATAGAACGTAAGAAAACACACAGCAATTACACCCCACTGGGTCACGAACTTACCGGCGACCAATTTATTCAATTTCTATAAAAGGGTTATATGCACAAGAAAACCTAAACCTAACTACATGTACATATATGCTTATATATATGAACTACTGCGAACTTTCGCCTCTTACCTTATCTTTACTAACTTCTATATCTTTGCTACTGACGCACTATTCCTCTCTTCTACTCTCTTCGTTAACTATTTTTTCTCAAGCGCCCGCACGTTCGCTTACTTTCATATACAAATCGCAACTCCTCTGTTCTTATAACCTAACCTTTCTTTTCTCCCTCTCGCGTACGCGTGTGCTCACTTGCGGAGGTCAATCATAACTCTCTCGCCCACGCTTCGGCTTCGGCCCAAGTTGCAGATTTTATCACTCCCCACACTTGCTCGTGACCGTGGTGGATTTGATGATCGCAGCTGGCGCGCTGCATCTTGCGACTCTGTGTTTTGGGGCGGTTATATTTAAATCATTAGGCGTTAGGCGTCAATCAAAAATAAGTACATCCGATAAATCTAATACTTTACGCTCCTTGCGTTTATTAAATATAAATACTCCGCACTCCTTGCGTCTAACAAAATATACCTACAACTCGAACAACCCCTGCGCTTCTTGCGACTTAACAACTATCAATATAATTCAGGTAACTCAAACAACCGATGCGCTTCTTGCGATTTAACAACTATCAATATAGTACTGGTAACTCAAACAACCGAAGCGCTTCTTGCGACTTAAAAACTATAAATATAATAAATATAACTATTTGTGAAGGGGCCGACGCGGCCTACTTCACACAATATACAATTCACTTAACTGCAGCCTCTTAGATATGTATTGCATTGATTTAGTGTGTGCGAAGAAGGTAGCGATACTACGCTCTTTGTTTGACTTGCAGAGCGCGCGCATACAAATTAAATAAAGTAACGATTAGTTTAATAAAATAAACGACTTTTATTATGCAAATGTCTAAGAACTAAATTATGACAGATAAAACTAGAGACCGCTCAATGTAGACGTCGCCGCTGCAATGTCGCCGCTGCTGCCGTTGTCGCTGGCTTGCATCTTTGGGTGTCGAATAACCGAACTCGGTCCCACGGTGGTGCTCGTTGTATAACGCGCAGGCCGTTGGACCCATGCAGGTGCATGTTGGTAAATGCTGACGCGGATGTGCTCCACGCGCTGTCGTCGTGATTACGCTTTGGCGTTTGTAAGAATTGTTCTTAACTCCTCCCCCTTTAAACGCGGACATCCTCGGTCGCGATGTAGAAGCGCTTTTGGGTTTTGGTGTCTGCCAAACTTGTCTCTTTTATCTCTTCTTCAGTGTTATTTGATGTTTTTCTGGGTGATTTTTGTTTCCATACCCATGCTGCGATAATGGCCAGTATCGACATCAGAATTCCAGAGAGTGACAGGCTGATAGCCGTTGCTTTAAAATTCGCCGTTCTCAGCATCTCCAGTTTTCTCGTATTGTTGATGTTTACTTCTTTTAGCATCTGAAGGGACAATACTTCCTCGATGCTGGTTTTATCCGCCAAAATTTGAAAGAGTGGGGGAGTCGCTTCTGCGTAGATTGATTATTTAGCCTCGTATTCGTCTTCGTCGATTCTTATTGTAGAGTTTTGGAATTGAATTAGATAAGTTCCTTGTAGTTCCATTTCATCTTGATCTATTCGTATTTTTCCCTCGTAGTTGTTCAAAAGTATTGTGCCGGCAACTATTTCTTCATGGTTTGGTATGTGTTGGCTGTTTATGTTTTTACATTGTGGTTTGCGATTTTGCAAAAGCGGAGTTATACAAGTGTTGTTACTTAAGTTTAAAATGTTATTTCTATTACAAATGGTTTTATCGCTATGTGTTTCACAATTTTTAATTTGGGCATATACAGTTTTGTTGCACATTATAATTTTTTCATATTTAATTTCATATATCGTGCTACCTTTTTTTACAGGTTTTATGATCATTGACAAGCAGGGTTCTTTTTCGATTAAAGGTATGTTTATCATGTAGAGTAAATTTTTGCCATTTGTGGCTATTTTTGTTTTTGCAAATTCTAATAGTTCTTCTACATTGATGAACATGCCTTCCTCGTTATCTAATATTCTTCTACTTTAGTGACCTCTGCTTCTGACAGTAATATGGAGTTTACAGTATTGGTTTTAGCCCAGTTTAGTGCATGGATTAAATTGGTTAGATCGTCTTTTAAGGATTGTAATTTGAATCTTAATATGTCTATTGCTTCTGAACTGCCGCAATTCCGGTTTTTATTGGAATTAACTACGAGTGCGAATAATCAAGAATGGTTGCCAACCCATGGCATAATGGCAAGAAAAATCTGTGAATGGATATTATGATTTTATATTATTTTTGTGAACTATTTTTCCTGATTGAGTTTTTACTGTTGTATTTTGGTCTATTGAAACTATTTCTTTTGTATATTTCGATGTTTATTTTGAACCCAGCCTTTTATCTACTCTAACGTAAATAATTTCCCCTTTTTTATATTTCTTTAGTGGCTTTCTCTTTTGGTTATGGTATGTCAAATCTTTGTTTTGTTTTTCGCTAATTTTTTTACTGGTCTGTTCTCTGGTTGTTTTCAATTCTTGTGGATCTGATATCATTTGATTTCCGAAGAATATTTCTATGGGTTTTTTCATGGTGGTCGAGTGAATTGTCTGATTGTATTCTTGTACAGCTTTTAAAATTAAATCTTCGAAACTAGCAGTGTCGTCATCTTTTTTGAGGCATCTCATTATTTCAATCATTGTTGAGTGAAATCTCCCTACTTGCCCGTTGCTTGTGGAAGCGTAAGGGGGTGTCGTATAAACTGTAGCCTTCAACTGATCATTTAACAAGAATTTGATGGCTGCTGAGTTCATTGCCTTTTCATTGCCCATAACGATTGATTGTGGCATTCCGAACGCTATCATGATTTCCCTGAGAGGAACTTTTAGATCTTCTGATGCTTTGATTTTACTATCTTTATTGCGCGTATTTTGAAAATTTGTCTATTGCGGTGAGAACTATTTTTTTTTTTCTGTAGTATACAAATCTATGTGTACAATTTGACCAGGGTATGTGGGGATTGGAGTTTTTTAATTTCTCCTTGCTGTGGGTGCCTATCGTATTTCGCTAGCTTACAAGTTTCGCACTGGTTGGCTATTGCAGTGAATTTTTTTATTAATCCGGGAAAAAAGAATTTACTTAATATTTGGATCTGATTTTCTGTTGGGTTCCTGTGTGCTCTAATATGTTCCTTTGTGATTATTTCATTTTGCTCCCCTTCTAACGGTACATCCGTTACTTGTTTCTGAGTATACCTTACTTTGTAATTGTTAAAATGCGTGGGGAATATATTTTGTATTTTTCCCATTATACTCTCTGTTGAGCAGTAAGTACTCGTGGTGTTGTACTTTTTATACTGATCTTTATTTTCATGAGCCAGGCTTCTTATACCCAACTCATGCATATTTCATCCCTTAATTCTAACTTATCTATTGCTGAGTTTGTAAGACTCAGCGTTGGTCTATTAATATTATTATCCTATCGCTGTGTTTGTAAGGTACAGCGTGCATATGGCTATTTAAGATAACAAACATATGTCCCTATTTTTACTGCTCTCTCAGTTCGTCTACCTGTTGGACCTTGAGAGCGCACCAGGCATGTTTGTTATCTTATCTTGATATTATGTAAGTATGTTCATGCTTGAACATTCTGCGGGGGGCCAGCAAATGTAACAGCTAGCAACTGTTGCCTCTGGTTTTGCTTTTCTTTACATAAATGGAAATTACAACTATTATTATTATTGTTAATGCTAAGGAAATATGACCATTCATGGTGTGAAATGCCAGATCCTCAATGTGCACTTTTTGCCTGTGTAGATCGTTTATGTTTTGCTGTAGTCGCTGTAGTTCCACTGAGTTATTTACTACAATGTGGTGGAGTGGTGTCGGCACCCATGTGCTGTTGTGGTTGAGTACTTTTAGGAAGAGTAGAGAGTACCTTGCTGTATCTGTTGATGTGACTTCCTGCGGTGTTATGATGGTGATTTTACCTATCCTGGCTGTACATCCAGCGTATAGCTCTATTATGCCTTGGTTAGGCAATAGGGTCATCTCATGGTAGTTTCCGCATATTATGTGAGCTGACGTCTTTTCGAATATTTTAAACAACCACCGATTTTTTCCATTCAGCTTTTCTAAGAAGGTATCCTCCTCGTACTCGACCATGTTGCATGGCTGCTTGTTGCTTGGCTTGATGGGTGATATTTCACAGCTCTGATCGTCGGCATCTTTCCAGGCCCAACTTCCCTCGCATAGCCAACTGTTCTCGTCTTCATGGCGACAACGATTTACTTCAGCTTCGTTCATTGGGTGGTATGCATTATCTCGTTATTGAAGATAAGAAAATCCGTTTTAATTTTAGGAGTTACCCTTCTTCCATTGAGTTCCAGCGGTATTGAAATTGTTTTGAAGAGGCTGGCATGTTGATTTATGTATATGGGCATCCTTGCATCGATGATTAGCATGTTGTCCTTAAATATAGTTTGTGCCTTCATTAGTTTGTATACTAATTGTAATCGATGTGGGGAATTGCCGCCGGGAAGAAGTTGATTTCTTTGCAACCTTTTTGAATTTCATTGAGCTCGGCTAACATTTTATTTGGTTCAACAAGCGAGGGATGAACTCTTCCTTGGTTAACATCCGTTACAAGCGCAATGACCGCTGATTGAAGATCTTCGGTTTCATCAATCCAGTTACGTACTTGAGTAATTAACATGAAGAATTTTATGGATTCCTTGTAGACGAAAAAGTTCTCTTTTATCGTGTTTGCCATCTTGTTCATTTCCTTTGATACTTCTTCAAAGCTTTTATTTATATCTTCTGTAGTTGAGCGTACCAAGTTTGAAGTTGCGTTGATAATCGAAGTCTGGTTGCTGACATATTCATTAAGGAGTTTCTCGTTCTGGATTATGGTTTGCATGTTTTCTTTGATTCTGTTAGCTGTGCCAATGTCGAAAAACATTATAAACCTTTTTTTCCTTTCCGAAGCTTGAGTGATGATTTTATTTTTCTCCTGTATATTGTTTATTTTCAACTTGACGGTGCGGCTGACGCTTGTACAGTATTCTTTAAATTCACCCAATTTCTCGCAAATGGCGTCCGTTTTCCTCATGACCTCATCAGCTTGTCTCAAGACTTCGAAATATGCTTGCATGTTGTAGTAAAACAACAATTGCCAGCTTGACGAGACGACTTCCACTTTTCCAAGATTGTCCATCAGCATTGCTGTTTGCTGATCCATGTTCTGGATTCTCAACTTGCTTGTATTTGCGGCAGGTATCGTAGAAGCACTTGCTATCTGTAGGATCATTAGCAGGCTTAAAATCGTTGCTTTAACTGGAGTTATTTTAGCTGCTCTTGTTTGATCCGCTTTTTGGAGTTGTCGACTTGCTCATCTTTGTCCTGAGTTGGTAGTAAACAGATCTTATTTATTGATCTTTTTACTTCACCCGTGTTTGTTTTTACTGTTACTACTCGAACTTTATCATCTTGTCCTTTAGTAGTTTTAGTTATTTTTCCCATGGGCCATCTACCCGGGTGCGTGTTTTCTTGTTTTAATAAAACAAGTTGGCCTTCCTTGGGGTTGACTTTCCTTGTCGCCATTTTGTTCGCTGTTGCAGTGACGCCAAGTATTCTTCCTTCCATTTCCTCCAGAATTCTCCTCTAATGCGCTGCATGTGTCTCCATCTGTCTAAAGACCCAATTTTCCGATTGTCATCAACATGTTCTGGAGCTCCAATGAGTGGTCTTCCCACAATAAAGTGACCTGGAGTCAAAATGTCATCCCCATCTATGTCACTATCCAAGGTGACTAACGGGCGTGAGTTTAACACTGCTTCAATTTGGCAGAGCAGTGTTGTAAACTCCTCAAATGTGAAGCTGTTATCGCCGATGACCCACTTGAGATGGTGTTTTACCGACTTTACTCCAGCTTCCCATATTCCTCCCATGTGGGGGCTTGCCGGCGGGATAAAGTGCCACTTGATGCCTTCTTTTTCAAGCAGCGGTGCCAGATTGCTATTGCCTTTTATAGCGGTGACCAGATCTTTGTCAAGTATTCTAGGTGCACCCACAAAGTTTGTGCCGTTGTCTGAATACAGATGTTCGCTTTTGCCGCGTCTGGCAAAAATCGGCGTAGAGCCTCTAAAAACTTATCTGATGATAGGTCGCTGACGGCTTCCAGGTGTATTGCTTTCGTGGCCATGCATACCAATAGGCCAATTTACCCTTATATGATTTTTGACCTCTTCCTTTTGAACAGCGAATTTGGAAAGGTCCAGCGTAGTCGATGCCAGTATTCTGGAACGGGTAATCACCTGTTACTCGATACACAGGCAAATTGCCCATCAGTTGACTGGCCATTCCTGTCTATACCTAACGCAGGTAATACATTGGCGTACATATTTATTAAAGAGTTCCGAAGACCAAAGATCCAGAATTTTCGTTGAATTATGTTCCTTATCAGCTTCATTCCACCATGTAAAGTTTCCTTATGAGCATTGTGTATGATTAGAGAAGCTAAGTTTGATTTTCCAATTATAATTGGGTGCTTCACGTCATATGGCACCATTGCATTTGAAGACGGCCTCCCACACATAATACTCCATCTCCATCCAGAAAGGGGTTGAGCGGCTGCAATTTACTCTTTGCTTCTAGAGATTTTCCAGCTGTCAGCAAATTAATTTCTTGCCCAAAATCAAGCTGTTGTTGTAATTTTACAACGGCTGTTTTGGCTTTCTTTAATTCGTCAACGGTGAGGTAGGTCGACTGCTGTTGCTTCCCTCGTAGTTTTGCTATGAAGCGTAATACATAGGCCAGTACGCTTTTTAGCTTGTTAAGCGACGAAAATTTTGTCAATAGTGGGATGAGGCAGTTTTCTTTTTTGTTAGAGTTGCTACTATAAATAACTCAGGTTCTTCAAATTGTGGCCACTGATTTGACGGTCTTGTTAGCCACTCGGGTCCTTTCCACCATATGTTGCATGCTTTTAATTGGTTTGGTGAAATTCCTCTTGAGGCGACATCTGCTGGTTGTCTGCTGATTTAACGTAACTCCATTCGACATGAGGCAATTTTTTGTTTATTTCATCTACTCTTGTTTTGACGAATTTATCTTTGCTGCGCTTGTTCTTTATCCAAGCTAGCGTAATCTGTGAATCACTCCATGCTTGCGTTTTGGTGTGGTTTCCTACTATTGCTTGGACTTTAGCTAATAGTTTGGCTAATAAGTGAGCTGCACATAGCTCTAGCTTAGGGATTGTTTTTTTGTTTTTTATTGGATTTACTTTGCTTTTCGCTGTTAGCAAAGTGATTTTATTTCCAATTTGGTATACACCACTGCTGCATACGGCTTTTCTGATGCATCGCAAAATCTATGGAGCTCCGTAGCATCAGTGCTCGATTTTCCAGACCAGCGCGGTATTATAATTTTTTCTAAGTCTGGCAATGCGCTCGCATATTCTTGCCAATAATTGGCAAGACTGGGCTCCAGCTCGGCGTCCCAAGTAAGCGGTAGTTTCCATAGCTCCTGAATAAAGCATTTCCCTGCAGTGTAGCTGGTGTAAGCCATCCAGTGGATCGAAGATTCGTGCCAATTGAGATAAAATTAGACGCTTTGTTATGCGCACTAATTTTGGACAGTCGACGAAAAATGTAAACACATCCTTTTTGGGATCCCATTGCAGACCGAGAGTTTTTACCGACTCGTCATTGTTTATTATTATTTTTTCGGTTGAGTCTCCTCCTTGAATTCCAGCGATGATTCTGTCATCATTTGATACCCATTTTCTCAAATGCATGCCAGCCTTTTCCATGACGCTTCTAATATCAGTTTGTGTTTTGATGCAGTCGTCAATTGAGTCGCCACCAGTAATTAGATCATCCATGTAAAAGTCTTCCTTTATTGCCGTCATCAGTTTGGTGTTGCCTTGGCAATGCTGATTTGCTAGTTTTTGTAGACAGCGGACTGCTAAAAATTGCGCAGCTGAAGTCCCGTACGTTACCGTAGTTAGCTTGAACTCCTTAATTGGTAACTTTGGGTCGTCTCTCCAGAGGATATATTGATATTCCTGATCGTCTTTGGCGACTTTAATTTGACGGTACATCTTTTCAATGTCAGCTGTCATTACGAACTTCCATAGTCGCCATTTGATTAGTATATCAAATAAGTCCTTTTGTATTTTGGGACCAACTAACATCACGTCATTTAAACTTAATCCGTTGGACGTTTTTGCCGATGCGTCAAAAACTACTCATAGTTTAGTAGTAAGACTAGACTGTTTGGCCTGATCACTGCTTGGTGTGGCATATAATATTTGCCTTGGCCGATTGTGTTCACCGGTTCCATGTGACCCAGTTTTAAATATTCCCTCATGAACTTTTTGTATTCATTGAATATTTGCGGGTGCTTCTTGAACTTCATTTCCATTTGAAGTAGTCTTGCCATTGCCTGTTTCCGAGAGTTGCCTAACTCAAAGTTTTTACGGAATGGTATTGAGACTACCAGCCGTCCCTTTTCATCCTGTATAGTTTTTTCCTGGAACACCTTTTCACAAACAGTGTCGAGTCGCTGGAGTCGCTTTCAAGCTCCCAGAAGCGTTCCAGATCGTCCAGGCAAATGGTCGTTGTTGCACTGATCACTTATTGCTGGACGATTTAGCTATGTTGCCGGAAACTATCCATCCAAGTTCGGTTTTTTGACCCAGAGTTTCATTGATTTTCTTTACTTGTCCTAACATAATTATAGGAAGTAAGTCAACGCCGATTATGACATCAATTCGGCTGGGCTCATTGAAGTGTGGGTCTGCTAGCTCGCAGCCCATCCAATCTTTACAGACATTCATGTCAATTTTCTTGCTTGGTAGAGCTCTTTGTAGTTTTGGCATCACAAGCGCCTGTGTTTTTGTAATAAACTGGCTTTTAAACTGGGTTTAATCATTAGGCAAACGCTGTTTTTTAATATTTCCACGTTTTGTGAAACTCCTTGAACTTCAACATTTCTTTTGTTCGTCGAAGTTTCAGTTGTTGTGCGGCTTCTTCTTTTGAGATGAGCGTTTTTTGCGAGCCTCCATCGATCAGGGCTCTTAGCTGCTCATAGTTTCCAGACTTATTTTTTATCCGGATGAGCGCAGTTGCCAGCAACGTGTCTTGCCCTTTCCTTTCTTTAAGGCAATTGCTGCTGACGGTCTCTTTATTATTTGCATCCTCATGAAGCAAATTGTTGTGAGTTTCGAGCATCGATTGCATTTCCAATCCATTTTGCAATCTTTGATGCTATGTGTGCCCAAGCATTTGAAGCATAGCGAGCTTTTGGTCACAAATTCCTTGCGCTTTTTGACTGGCTCGGTTCTAAACTTCTGGCATCTCGATATTTCATGACCATCCAGTTGGCAATAACGGCATCTTTTGTTGTTCGTTTTCTTGGCTTCTGACTGAATGGCATGTTTTTGTACTGAGTCTATTGAGTTATATAGTTGCTCAATAAACTCTAGTACATCGGACAAGGACTGAATTTCCCTAGCCTTCTTTACATGTTGCTCGTAAAGTTGTAGGACTTCTGTGGAAAATCTTCGCAGCAGAATTTGAGCGAATAAAACATCAGCATCACTAGAAATTTGACCTTTTTCTTTAATGATGTAGATGCACTCAGTAGCTGTGTCCAAGAACTTGCGGATACTGCCTTCATCATTGTTCTTTAGCAGTTCCAAGTCCAGCAGCTGGTTTACGCAGTTAGCAAATATTTTGCGCGTATTTTCGTAGCGCTTGCATATAAGCTCCCACGCTGCATTGTAGCTAGCTGCTGATCCTATTAATAAATGGCCGACGACCATTTTAGCTTCTCCTTTGAGGCAAGATTTTAGATAGTTCAGCTTCCTTGTATCGCTGATGTCTTTCCTGTTGTGAATTACCTCGGAGAACAGCTCGAAGAATGTTGGCCACTCTTTGGGACTTCCATTGAAGTGAGGAAGATCCACTTTTGGTAGCTCTGGAACTTCTTCTTTAATTCGGTGCATGTCACTTATTCTTTTGTTTAATTTTTTTAAAAGAACGTCTACACTGCACTCTAGATCATCGATCTCGTCGATGTCAAAAGCAAATTTTTCATAGCGTTCCTCTAATTCTGTAAGTGTTGACTGCACCTTGTTCCAAAGGAAGTTAAGTTTGTTCCTAAGATCATTTATATCTTCCTGGTTGCTGATTTCTAGGCAGGCATTCCCTGTATTAATGTGCTGCCTTACCTTCTGTGCTCTTTTGTCCACAAGATCTACCAATACGTCCATTGGGCTTGGGCTCCATTGAGAAGACATTTCAAATTTCTCTTGAATGTGCTTTCCTTTGGACGTCCCAGGTAGCATTTCCACGTCATTTTGTTGGTCGCTTATCTTGGCTTGGTCGGCAGCTTCGACCTTCATCAGGGACTCTTTATAGGTCCTGATGTTTGCCATTGTGACATCATATATTTTCCAGTAAAATATTGATGATCGACGACTCCAATTTTCATCAGCATGTCATGATTGGCAGTGAATTCGGCTGCCAAATTATCAACAACTGATACTGCTTCCTTTTTTTCTATTGCCCGCCGGACTTCTTCAAATATCTCCGATTGCTTTTTCAACAGTTGCAGAGTTGTGCTGACAGCATTTTGTATGTTTTTATTTTTCTTTTGGCTAAACGCGTTGGAGGTGTTTATGTTTGATCGCCTGGTTGATTTATTATTTTGCAGAGTAAAGTAGCACAGTACTCGAAGGACCAAAATGTTGAGCAGTAAGTACTCGTGGTGTTGTACTTTTTATACTGATCTTTATTTTCATGAGCCAGGCTTCTTATACCCAACTCATGCATATTTCATCCCTTAATTCTAACTTATCTATTGCTGAGTTTGTAAGACTCAGCGTTGGTCTATTAATATTATTATCCTATCGCTGTGTTTGTAAGGTACAGCGTGCATATGGCTATTTAAGATAACAAACATGTGTCCCTATTTTTACTGCTCTCTCAGTTCGTCTACCTGTTGGACCTTGAGAGCGCACCAGGCATGTTTGTTATCTTATCTTGATATTATGTAAGTATGTTCATGCTTGAACACTCTCGGAAGTGAGTACTCCGTTAATTAGTTTTGGATCTAATCTCTCTTTAAGTATTTTTAATAAATCGGACTCTGAGTAATTATTTTTTTTATAGTATGTCTATGATATTGTGGGAAGGGTATTTCAAATTTATATGACTCTTCTTCAGGTATTAATAGGAAAATTTGGTTCTTAAATACATTGATTGGGACTTCCATGACTGGTATTAAATTATGTGATAAACTGTCATCACTATGAATTGACGCAGTTGTGCTATTTATTTGCGTGTCTGTGGGGTTTCTTGAAAGTGCATCGGCCACTACGTTTGACGTGCATGGTTTATAGTGGAGTTCGTGATTGTATTCTTCGAGGTAGCTTTTCCACCTTTTGAGCTTACCGTTATGGTTTTTGTTGCTTAGGGCAAATGTCAGAGGTTGGTGATCGGTAAAGATAAGCACTTTAGAGGTACCGTAAAGGTACATGCGTAGGCTATGTAGTGCCCATACTATTGCCAACATTTCTTTTTCGTTAGTGGCATAGTTTTCTTCGGTTTTTGTAAGCGAACGCGAAATGAATGTGATTGGTCTCCCGTTCTGTTCCAGAACTGCGCCAATAGCGTAATTCGAAGCGTCTGTAGTAAGGTGGAACTTTTTCTTGAAATCGGGATAAGCATGTATAACGTCTTTTGAAACTAATGTGTTTTTTATCTTCTGGAAGGCTTCTAAAGCATCTTGTTCTAGAGAAACTTTAATTTTACTGGAAACGTTTTTCGAGAGTCGGCCATTTTCTCCCCTGAGTAGGTTGGTAAGTGGTTTCGCTATCTTAGCGTAATCGCAAATAAAACGTCTGTAGTAGCTACCTAAGCCTAAGAAGGCTCTCAAATCTCTCAATGTTTTAGGTACTGGGAATTGTTGCATGGCTTTTACTTTTTCGACGTTAGTTTTTACACCATCGGCTGAAATTGTAAAGCCTAGAAAATCGACTTCGGTTCTAAAGAACTCGCATTTGTCGATTTGAATTTTTATATTGGCTTTGGAAAGGGTAGAGAATATCTTCTCTAGGTTTTCCGCGTGTTCTTTTTCTGATTTTCCAAAAACTATAATGTCATCTATGTAGACGTAACATCTCTTACTAACATGGTCTCTTAGGATGTCGTCTAGTGCTCTCTGAAATATTGATGGGGAGTTCTTTAATCCGAAAGGTAAACGTGTGAACTCGAATTTACCACCATTTACCGAAAAGGCAGTTTTCTCTATATCTTTATCTTTAAGTGGAATCTGGTGAAACCTGCTTTTCAAGTCTATCACGGAAAAATATTTGTTGTCACCCAATAGTGCTAAAATGTCTCCAATGTCTGGGTACTGATAATGTTTACTGTATATTGGTGTATCGGACGTAGTTCTTATTTCACCTGTTACTGTTGTTGTAAACGTTAGCTTTTCGTCGGGGTCAGCGAATAACTCTGCATGCGTCTCGGTCATCCGATCCATGAGTTCTTTCTGTTTCTCCGACATGTGCTCTGCTCTGACTTTTATGTTATTAACGGCTTGAGTGGCCAGTTGCTTGATATTAATCTTATAGTTTCCGTCTATTACCAGAACATCATTTCGGACATCGATTACAGCGTTAAGGTGTTTGAGGGTATCGTTACCCAATATACCATGAAAAGTTTTAAGAGTCGGGAGAAGGAAGAATTAATAGGGGTTTGATCGCGTCCGAATAAACTAAGGTAGGTATGATGAGAGATTTTTGTCTGTCCTCCGACAGAATTAGCAAAAAATGGATTTTCGTTAAGTTTGGGGTTTTGTACTAATTTGGATTGGATATAATTTTGATTTGAACCTGTATCTATTAAAAATGTAAATGTTTTTCCGTCCCTCGTTTTGCAATTAAAATAAGGCAAGGAGGAACTGTTTAATCTAAAAATTAATGTCGGCTGTGTCCACTAATTCTGTTGTATATTCTTGTTCGTTTTCGTATGGTAAAACTTCTGGTAAGTAATCTACTCCTGTTTGTTCTAGATATTCTAGATAAGCCTGTTCGTAGTCTTCTACTTGCGTATCATGCTCTTGTTCCTCTGTAACCGTTTCTGGTTCGCCTGTAGTTACATGAAATTGTCTTTAAAATTTTAGGAGTGGTCCAGTTTGACCTTGAGGTGGTGGACGCTTTCCAGTCAACTCATTATTTTGCATCCTATTCATGTAATTGAGGTGTCTTGAGGTTGTCTAGAATGATCAATGTCCATAGGCTCCGGTTTGGATTCTGGCTTTGGAGCGAATGGCCTAGGAGGCGCTGCATACGTTTGGCCTTGAGTAGGAAATTGCTGTTGGTAAGCAAATTGCGGATATATGGGTCTAGTAATTGGTTTGTTTTGCAAAGGACCTGTCATTGGCACCTGGTGTTGGTACGTAACGGGTCGTGGGGTATGATAGAGTTTAGGGTCGACATTTCTCCATTGGTTTGTACTTTGTAAGGGCTTTTGTCCCAGGACTCTCATCATTGTCTGCCTAGGTGGCAAAGGTGGAGTCTGTTGTCTTATTTTGGGCGCAAAAGAATTTCTTTGATTTTGATTTTCGACTAAGCTACACAAATGAAGTGTGTGAAGTAGGCCAAGCGGGCCGAATTCACATTTATATATAGATATAGGAAACGACAAGCAGCCCACATTAAGTTACGAAACTCTCATTGAACATATATATAATAAACGACAAGAAGTCAACATTTAGTCAGCTACAGATAAGAAACGGCAAGAAGCCAACATTTAGTTAGATTTGTTTAGCATAAATAAGAACAACAAGAAGTCCACATGTGTTTAAAATATATATAATAAACGAAAGAAGTCAACACTTAGTTACGCACTAACATATAAGAAAAGGCAAGAAGCTATGTAATACATAAGGCGACAGAAGAGGCGCACGAGAGAGCCGCGACCCGAAGACCCAGCGGTCGGGAGAGGCCACGACGCGATCAACGCCGAGGAAGAGACCGGCGCGAGTTAGTTGGTGCAGAGAGGTCTAATCGAACCCACGCATATTCGGGGAACGTGAATTCGTGGAGTAGCCGGTCTGAATATAATTGATAGGAAATTAGTTGTAAGTTTATGAAGAGAAACCCAGTGCTTAGACAGAAAGGAGAGAAAGAGGAAATGAATAAAAGTTTACTTTAATATTTTAATTGAAACTAAACCCCTACCCCTCTACTATTCTTTTGATTGTCGAAGTTGGTTTGCAGCTGTCAGATTTGCACGCCGACGCGCACACACGTTGATCGCTAAGTTTTGCGCACACTTGCGCATATGTACGCGCGCGATACCCTAACCCCGTTTTGAAACAGTCTGAGTGACCAGTGGCACTCGTACTGAGGGCTGCCCAGTACACCTCCCCCCCGATCACTCAGCCGTTTTCGACCAACGCGGATGTCAGGCGGCCTAAATTACACATGTCTGTACTTCACAAGGCGTCGCTGGTGTTTGTAATAAATTTCTTGTAACGCAGAACTTTGGCTAGACTGAGATCTATACCCCGGCCAAAATCTCTACCTTACAAGTGGCGCCCGAGCAGGGACCAAAAGTGAAACAGACGTAGCATAAGTTGGGAATAAAACCCCCAAACGTGCTACAAACAAGTGTAAAGTGTGAAATCAATCCGCGTATACCCGACGATACCCTGGTTATCGTGCGCGCATTTAAGACAGAAAAGGCGACCGAGTTTTGTGCGGTTAGCGGCTTAGCGAAAGTGACGGCGATAGGGTAACCGCCGATCACATAACGGCGCGTGCACGTGCAACACAAAGGGCAAGTCGTACGACGAATACGAAAGGTACCGAGCAGCGCACGCAACGGGTCATAAGTCCAGAAGTCATTTGGTTTCGAGCGCAGCTGTAGGCATCGAACAGTGGGACGAGAATATTTGTGATTGGGTTTTTTTTGATTTTTTTTTTTGTGAAGAAGATTTGGTTACAAAGCGGTGGTTTGCAAACGAAAGTTAACTAAATAAATAATAAAATACATATAATGATAATAACAAGATAAATATAATAACAAATAACACAACAAAAAAAATAAATAGATAATAGCAAACAATAAATATAAGGAATAATAAAATCTAATATTAGGGAAAAATAAAACACTAAAGAAATTAAATTTCAAAAAAAAAAAAAAAAAAAAAAACCAAAAAAAAAAAAAAAAAAAAAAATTTAACACGAACTTTAATAAAATTGTTATTAATTGCTCGTCGATTGGTTTAAGTTTGGTTGAAGAAAATCTAGGGTATTGTTATAACTTAGCGTGGTCGAAATGAGCAAGCCCAATGACACACCGCTGGAGGATCGAGTCAATCCAGGCGTAGGCGTACGTTGGGTCTACCACTGCCGGAAGGAGGATTTGGATCACCTGACGAAAGAACTAGGATTGGATCACTCAGGGAAGGTAGAGGAATTACGAAAACGGGTATGTACGTTCATAAAAGATGGGAATCACCACACAGGAGTGTGGACGCGGCTAGCCGAGTGGGAAACGCGCTTCGCGAAAATACCTGAATCACCCGTGCCATTAAACGTTTTCGCCCCAAGCGCACGACAGCGTCAGAAATCTGAGTCCGACCTGCTGACGTTGTCAGGGTCACCAGGGGGGTTGTTCCCGATCAGCCGTACACAACACCTGACGGTGAAGGGGCAAGGGACTCAAAGCGGCGTAGCATCTGGGGGGCACGTGGTGCCGCAGGTTAGCCTGCCTGTGACCAGCACACAAGTAGTCCCGGAGGGTAATAGATCGCGCATGAGCGCCAACTGCGGGGGTTGTGACGGTAGTAGGCAGTACATGGTCGTCCCCGAGCTGGTCAGAAAGTGGGGTATCAGATTCGACGGTTACGCGGATCCGCTCGTTTTTATAGAGGCGCTCGAACAACGGGCGAGAGCGTATGAAATCAACTTAGACCGGATGCCCAGGGCTATGAGCGAAGCGTTGACTGGCATGGCAGTATGCTGGTTTTCGACAAGCGACCTCAGTGGCGCGAGTTGGGTCGCATTTAAAAAGGAGTTTTTCGAGTTCTTCCTACCTCCACGATATTTTGATAGGCTAGAAGACCAAATTAGGGCCCGTCGGCAACGCACTGGCGAGGGGTACAAAGAATACATGGTCGATCTGAGGAGACTTATGCGCCATGCCGGGTACGGGGCAGAACAGGAGTTGAATCGTATTTATGAGAACCTGGCCCGGGAGTACAGACTCTATATCCGCAGAAGAGATTTCGCGACACTTGTTCAACTGACCCAGCTAGCAGCAGAATTTGAAGGTATTCCAGGGCAAAACCGGGAGGCAATGGAAGTTAGGAGTATGACAGGAGCCGATTACTCACCAGGGCCTAGGGTCGTGGACACGCCCGCTAGGCAAGACAATCCTTTCCGGAACCCGCCAGCGCAGTTACCGTTGGCGAGGAATGGCCCAAATAACGTGAGAACAGGGGGAAGCGGAGAAATCTCGAACGGCATGCTGGGGCAAGAGCATATGAGGCCGAGGGGAACCAGTCGCGTGTGCTATAATTGTTCGCAGGAAGGGCATTTTGCCCGCGAATGTTCAAATCCAAAGGTGCTGTGCTGTAGGCAGTGTGGCGCGCAGGGCGTGAGCACCAGTATGTGTTGCGGAAAGGGAGCGGGAAACGAGCAGCCGCGTCACCCGGAGTGGGATCGGATGGGCGTCGGCGCGAGTCAGTCCCAGAAATAGTATACCCTCTTAGAGTCGAAAATAATCGCATAGTCGCCACGGTAGGAGTCGGGGACCGAGGTGCAGAAGCGACAGTCGACACGGGGCTACTAGGAGCTTCGTAAGCGAGGAGTTTTTCCGCAAGATAGAGATGAAAGGGGAAGTTTTCTCTGCAACCGCAAACACACGCTTAGCCGACGGGTCGAGCGTCGCCATTTGCAAGCTGTTGCGAACAAAAGTAAAATTAGTAGGTAAAGAAGTGACAATGGATCTGCTGGTAATGCCATCCATGTTGGATAATCTCATTCTGGGAATGGACTTTCTGTGTAAGATAGGAACGACGGTTCAATGTGGCGAAGCGAAGTTGATCCTACAAAGCGCCAAAGCGCCGACCGAGGGCACCGACAAGGTCGAGGCGGAGACTCCAACATTGCGAGGAAGTGACCCGAGGGAATCCTGCGAGGAGGTTACGACGACAGAGGAGCGAGAGGCAAACCGAGACGCAGCGTCAGCCGTTGAGAAGCCATCGTTGGGTCAATTGGGACGCTGGCGTGCTGCCCCAGGGAAGGCACCCGGAGCCCGACGAAAAACAAGAAGATGTTAACGAAGAAGAGCAACAATGGCCAGCGAGCTTGGACCCCGCAATACAGAAGTTTCTGAAGGAGGAGTTGCAACTGTTCGAGGGTTACGAGGTGTGTCCAACATAGCCGAGCACCACATTGTTATGAGGGATAACAAGCCGATCAAGCAGAGGTACTATCCCAAAAACCCTGCAATGCAGCGCGTGATCGACCAACAAGTGGACGAACTGATTGAGGCAGGGGCCATAGAACCGTCGAGAAGCCCACACAGCGCGCCTCTTGTACTCGTTCGCAAGAAAACGAATGAATGGAGGATGTGCGTCGACTACAGACAGCTCAACGCACACTCAGTACCCGACGCGTACCCCGTTCCCCGGATTAATCAAATCTTGGAGAAGTTGAGGAATGCGCGATTTATATCGACGTTGGACCTGAAACACGGCTATTGGCAAATCCCCATGGCAGCGGACAGTCGGGAGTGCACGGCGTTCACGGTGCCGGCCGAGGGCTGTTCCAGTGGAAGGTCATGCCGTTTGGATTGCATTCGGCCGGCGCTACATTTCAGAGAGCCCTGGATACGGTGATCGGCCCTGGGATGGAGCCCCACGCGTTCGCTTACTTGGACGACATCATTATAGTCAGCAAAACAGAGGAAGAACACTTAGAGAACTTGAGGGAAGTGTTCCGCAGGCTGAGGAAGGCTAATCTGAAGCTGAATCGAAAGAAATGTTCTTCTTCCAAAGGAAGCTGGTATACCTCGGGCATCTGGTGAGCGGCGAAGGCATCCAGACGGACCCTGCCAAAGTGGAAGCCATCAATAATTTGAAAGCCCCGACTAGCAAAAAGGAGCTGAGGAGGTGCCTCGGGATGGCGTCTTGGTACCGTCGGTTCGTGCCTAATTTCACTACGATGGTGCAGCCTATGACAGGCTTGTTGAAGAAAACCCGGAAATGGTCGTGGGACGAAGAGCAGCAAACAGCACTAGACGTCTCAAACGGTGCTTGACAACCGCTCCTATATTGGTTTGCCCGGATTTCCTGGAAAAATTCACGCTTCAGACAGACGCAAGCGATTATGGCATCGGAGGGGTGCTCACCCAAAAGATCGACCAACAGGAGAGGGTCATTTCCTACACGAGTCGGAAACTTTCGAAGGTGGAAATGAACTACTCCGCGACAGAATAGGAATGCCTGGCGATCGTGTGGTCAATTCGGAAATTGAGATGCTACCTAGAGGGATACCGCTTCGATGTCGTGACGGATCACATGGCTCTAAAATGGTTGAACTCCATCGAAAGCCCGACGGAAGAATAGCACGGTGGGCATTGGAGCTCCAGCAATACCAATTCGACGTGAAGTACAGGAAAGGGAAGCTCAACGTGGTTGCAGACGCGCTGTCGCGAGACCCGTTGGAGCAGTGCCAGCAAGCCGTGGTTCAGCAGTCAAAGGGGAAATGGATCCAAGGGTTACGAGAAAAGATAGCCAAAGAACCAGCCAAATACGCAGACTACACGGAAGAAAACGGGCAGTTATACCGCCACCTAGGCCACCGGACGGATGACGAAGACTATATCCCGTGGAAACTATGCGTGGACGAGGACCATAAGAGGAGGGTGCTGCAGGAATGCCACGACGCGCCGACCGCCGGTCACCAGGGTATCCGGAAAACAGTCATGAGGCTGTCGCAGCGCTATTATTGGCCAGGTATGTTCAGAGATGCGTCCAGGTACGTTAGACGTTGCGAAAAATGCCAACTATTCAAGACGGAGAAGAGGAAGCCAGCTGGCCAGATGTTAACCCGCCAAGTGGCGGAGCCAATGGCCATCCTGTGCGCGGACTTTGTGGGCTCCCTGCCGCGCTCAAAGCAGGGCAATACGATGTTGTTAGTATTCCACGACGCATTCACGAAGTGGATAGAACTGGTTCCTTTAAAAAGAGCAACAGCAGCAACTCTACAGAAAGCCTTTCGCGAACGAATCTTATGCCGTTTCGGCGTACCCAAGAAATTCGTATGCGACAACGGAGTCCAGTTCACAAGCCGAAGTTTCAAGGCATTTTTGAACTCGATAGGCGTAGAAGTGGAACATACGGCCCCATACTGCCCACAGGAGAATCCAACAGAGAGGACCAACAGGACGGTGAAAACGATGATAGCGCAGTATATCTCGGGAAGTCAAAGTTCGTGGGACGAACTAATACCCGAAATCTCGTTGGCAGTCAACTCGAGCATTGCGGATTCGACAGGATTTTCCCCGGCGTTCCTGATGCAGGGAAGAGAACCGCGTCTGCCAGCAACGTTATACGACGAGAAGACACCGGGTACAGGAAATGCATCGCAAACACCTGGGGAGAAAGCGGACCGCCTGAGGGAAGTGTTCAAGATAGCGCAGGGAAACCAACAGCGAGCGTCAAAGGACCAAGGGAGGAATTACAATATGAGAAGGAAGGAATGGAGGCCGACGATCAACGAACTGGTTCTGTTGAGGACCACACCAACTCTTAAAAGCCAGCGATGGGTTCGCTGCAAAGCTAGCACCGAAATACGAGGGACCATATCGGGTTAAAAGATTCATCTCTCCGAATGTCGTGCGATGAGCAAAAGAGGGGGAGCGTAAGAGCCGGACGGCTAGCATCTCGCAATTGAAACCTTTCCAACACGAAGACGAAGACGATACAGCGAGTCTACAACAGGAAGCGAAGATAAGCGAAAGGCGATGCCCATCATAAGCAGACACACACGTCTTGCCCCACTTATTCGTTCCCAGAAACCCACTAAAAAAAAAAAAAAAAAAAAAAAAAAAAAAAAAAAAAAAACATCTGCATCTCGTATAAAACACAATAATAACATATACACAATTTCTTACCCACTGGCAATGGAAGCTAAAGACAAAAGGAGCCGCAGTGAAGCCATAGAGGGGCCCGCCAGCCACGAGGGCTATACCCGTGAGCGTTCGTCCGGAATTGGTGTGGCAACAAACGACACGTACGAGCAAATGATAAGCCCCACAGCACTCGTGAACAAGCACGTACACACAGAAGCCTCAATCGAAGATACGCTCGAGGGGATGGTGATCCGCATAATGGAGCTGACGACATATAGCTTTGGACAACTGCAACCAATGCCGCAGCAGCCACCCGAAGCGACCGGCGTGCCAACGGACGAGGAATGGGCCCCAGAATGGGAGTCACCGGAGGTACAGCAAGAGAAACGAAGACGAGATCGTTGGATGGGAAGAAGGGCTGGACGCAACGCTGGAAGCTGAGCGAGAAGACCAGAAGGCGACCATCCGCGTTGGGCCGCCGCACCCGACAGAAGAAGAATGGGAATCGCCGAAAGTAGAGCAGGAGACAGCAGATGAGATTGTTGGATGGGAGGAAGGGTTGGACGCAACGCTGGAAGACAAGCGAGAAGACCTACCGCGCAGCTCGGAACCCACACCATCACGATCTAGGCAAGAACGAGTGCAGGTACCCTGGCTTTGGACTTGCTACCCGAACGAGGAAATTCTGACGACAAAAGCGGTAAAGGAAATCCGCGCGAGGCTCCGCAACGTAGGGTCGTCAGGACGACGCAACCCCTTCACGGCCGCTGCCGGCGGCAAGATTTTTGCCATGACCCCACACCGCGACGGAACGGTCACGGTCACGAAGAAAGGGGGGGGTGTGAAGTAGGCCAAGCGGGCCGAATTCACATTTATATATAGATATAGGAAACGACAAGCAGCCCACATTTAGTTACGAAACTCTCATTGAACATATATATAATAAACGACAAGAAGTCAACATTTAGTCAGCTACAGATAAGAAACGGCAAGAAGCCAACATTTAGTTAGATTTGTTTAGCATAAATAAGAACAACAAGAAGTCCACATGTGTTTAAAATATATATAATAAACGAAAAGAAGTCAACACTTAGTTACGCACTAACATATAAGAAAAGGCAAGAAGCTATGTAATACATAAGGCGACAGAAGAGGCGCACGAGAGAGCCGCGACCCGAAGACCCAGCGGTCGGGAGAGGCCACGACGCGATCAACGCCGAGGAAGAGACCGGCACGAGTTAGTTGGTGCAGAGAGGTCTAATCGAACCCACGCATATTCGGGGAACGTGAATTCGTGGAGTAGCCGGTCTGAATATAATTGATAGGAATTAGTTGTAAGTTTATGAAGAGAAACCCAGTGCTTAGACAGAAAGGAGAGAAAGAGGAAATGAATAAAAGTTTACTTTAATATTTTAATTGAAACTAAACCCCTACCCCTCTACTATTCTTTTGATTGTCGAAGTTGGTTTGCAGCTGTCAGATTTGCACGCCGACGCGCACACACGTTGATCGCTAAGTTTTGCGCACACTTGCGCATATGTACGCGTGCGATACCCTAACCCCGTTTTGAAACAGTCTGAGTGACCAGTGGTACTCGTACTGAGGGCTGCCCAGTACACCTCCCCCCCGATCACTCAGCCGTTTTCGACCAACGCGGATGTCAGGCGGCCTAAATTACACATGTCTGTACTTCACAAGGCGTCGCTGGTGTTTGTAATAAATTTCTTGTAACGCAGAACTTTGGCTAGACTGAGATCTATACCCCGGCCAAAATCTCTACCTTACAAGTGCATGGCTTAGATCTCTTGGTTCTTTAATTGCTAAAAGACGTGGTAGATCTCCATTTAAACCACGTACGAACGTATCTAAGGCTTTGCCTCTGTAGTTATCGGTTAGAGCCCTAATAGTTTCTGGGGATTCTTCTTGTGCACCTATCTGATTTAATATTAGGGATAACTGGTGGTAGACAGCTTGATAAAATTCGTTTATTGTCATTCGATTTTGGGTCAGAGAAAACTTCTGATATTCAAGAGTTTTTAAGTCTCGTTTATCAGCGTAGTGTGCGGTCAAACATTTGGAAATAGCTTTTCAATTAATTGGGGTGTTGTATGATTCTAGAACTGCATCAGCCTCGCCAACTACTTTGTTACGTACGGATAGAGTTGTCAGATAATATTTGTATGACTGTTCTTGCCCTTCATAGATACTCATAATTCGTTCAACGTTTTTTTTCCATGAATTGAACGTCGTTCTGTCTCCGGAGAATTCCCTGATAAGCCTTGTTATTCCTGGTATTTTTCCTGATCTTCACCTACTTTGGGTCTCACAAATGGAATGTCACGGAGATTCTCGTGTCCAAAATTTATCATCTACGTTATTTTGAAGAGTTTCTCTAATCATATTCATTATAACTGTTCTTAATTCTGGGCTTGCTACCGGTGTACTGGTACCTGGTTGCCTATTTGTTGCTTGGCTTGTGCCACCTTCGATACCGAGGTTTGCCATGGCATTTACTATATCGTCTGGCATGTTATTGAAAAACTACGGAAAGAGATTATGATTTTAAATTAAGCGGACCACAACAATTTGAAAAATTATTTTTTATGTGAAAATCTTTAGCAGCAATTATCAACGCAAAGATTTATTGATTATGAAAATTTTAATTCTATCTTAATAAATTTTTATTTAACTTTACTTAATTATAAGTATTTTTCAATTTTTTTGTTATATTTTAGATAGTCAGTAACTTTTAACTATCTCGAAAATAATTTTCATTTTTCACGGATTCTTTAAACTTTTACTTATTATGATTGTAGAATATGTAGCACTTAATTTTAGTTTCTTGTAACTTCGTATTATTTTATATATTATTTTTTCTTCTTATATTTCTGAATTGTTAATGTTCTTTGTTTTTCGTTTTTCTTCTTATTAAATCACTTAAACACTAAGCTTACAGAATATAAAACATCCGGCGAATCTCCCGCGCTGGTCCTTTAGATGTCTTCCTTTTTGTCCTGCGGCAGTGCGGCGTAGCGGCGATGCGGTAGGTGACTTTGGATCCTCAGGGACACTTGTATGCGTGGTGGTCTGCGAACTGATACAACAGAACCGTCGACGGTAAACGGCCGGTTATGCTTTTCGAAAGGAATCGCGAGAGAGGATTAGCTCTATTTAAATCGCAATCGTGTTGTGGCTCTTTGAGGCACTTTTGCTGGGTACACTGTGTGGCAATAAGGCACTGGTACGCGACACGATATCCTTCATTAGGACATAAACCGGTCCCTGCTCGGGCGCCGCTGCTGCCTTTGTCGCTGGCTTGCATCTTTGGGTGTCGAATAACCGAACTCGGTCCCACGGTGGTGCTCGTTGTATAAAGCGCAGGTCGTTGGACCCATGCAGGTGCATGTTGGTAAATGCTGACGCGGCTCACGTGGCGGATGTGCTCCACGCGCTGTCGTCGTGATTACGCTTTGGCGTTTGTAATAATTGTTCTTAACTTACATAAGAGAGTTAGCCGAAATAGCTATAATTGGTGATGGAGCCTGCCTTTTAAAGCTCTTCTAACAATATGAGTGCGCTATGTCATACTTATGGTACTGCATGCGAGCTTCAAGCAGCAGCAGAAATCCGGGTTCATGTCGTTTATAAGAATAGTTAGATCGTGGTAATCTCTATATATATAAAAGAGTTTGTCCTGATGACAATGGAAGAGCCACAGCCTAAACGAAAAGAGCTAGAAGGCTGAAATTTTCACACAATTTTCCATGCAGGTAGGAGGTGAGCACTAAGAAGGGAATTTTTATTCCGACCACTCCTTTAAGTACCTCCCATACGATTTGGAGCACTTTTTACTTTTTTTTTAAAAACAAATTACAATTACAACAAGTACCCATTCCACTACCGTCGCCTGATTGTCGCACAAGCTGAGGGTTTGATCGCGAGCGAGAATACAAAAACAAAACAAATGCGCAGTGACGCCTTCGCGTCGCACAAGCAAAATCTTAAAAAAAGGTTCGACACTTGCAAAAACGAAACGGATTTCTGCTTCTTAATGAATAAGTGCATACACAATTAAGTGAACAATGCGCTTGAAAATAATTTTCATAATTTTATGTACATGTATCACTTCGCACAGTGCATATTCTTTTTTTTTTTCAAATTTGTGTGCCTTTGACAATTGATTTACGACCCAAGTAGCGTTTGTTGTTCTTGTCAGTTTTGTTGTTGGGCCCGCACTGCTACTTTTTGTTGGTGTCATTGATTTTAAAAAAACAACAACAACATAACAAAACTTGGTGCGTCTAGAAAAATTTCCCACACCAGAATATGTTTTGGGGGTGGATTCGCCTATTTGCTGCTTATATAACTTAGACAAAACGTAACACACTAAAATTATTGATATACAATTTTGAATAACCAAAGGGCGTTCACATAAGCGCGCGTGTTTCTCTTTTATGATAATCAGATAATTTGATATCTCGCTCCAATCATGCGGCTTTGTTGTTGCTCGTTTACGTTCACTCTCTATTTTATGTGCGCGCTTTGCATGTCAATCATAAAGTTTAATAACCCTAGCTCCTCCGCACACACACTAAATTAAAGCTAAAGGCAATATACAATTCACTTAACTGCAGCCTCTTAGATATGTTTTGCATTGATTCAGTGCGTGTGAAGAAGGTAGCGATACTACGCTCTTTGATTGACTTGCAGAGCGCGCGCATAGATAAGAGAATTAGCCGAAATAGCCAACACGAAGGCGCGATTTAAAATAATTTGTCATCTAGCGCCGAACATGAAGATCGATGCGCGAGCGAATCTGAAAACAAGTAAGAAGGTTTTAGTCGAGAAATCCCGACTAAAGATACCCTGAACCCGTGTATAAAAATGACTTGCAGAAGTGAGTTTACTTGATTTTAACTTTAATTTAAAATATCTCGAGTGTTTCTTAACTGATTTGGATCAAATTTTCATGGAAGTTATAAATTTATCCATAGTTTCAACTTCTATTTTAAAATTTTCTTTATTCGAAATTTTTTTGTTATCGATTCCATATGTATATCGAAAGCAAGAATAGTTATCGATAGTTTTAATATTTTACGAATCGATTGCTTTCAAAACAACGTTTTCTTATATTTTGTACCCACAGTAAGAGAACAGAGAGAAGAACAAAGAAAAAGAAATGTGACTGTTCATGGTACTCACAGTAAGCAGCATGCATAGTTGTGAGAATATATGCATGTTTGCATCACAAAGAGCGGCTTAAAGCTTAATCAGCGCGCGCGTCGCTCTTATGACTGCCGCTAGACATAAAATAATTTGAATGCAATCATGCGTCTTTGTTGTTATTTACGCTCACTCTTTTGTTTATGCGCGCGCTCTGCATGTCAAACATAAATTTTAATATCCCTATCTCCTCCGCACTCACTAAGCTAAGCTTGCCATAACTAAGAGGCTGCAGTTAAGGGAATGGCATTGCCTAATTTGCACCACCCATTGTATGTTAGAGCTCGGTGTCTGTTGCTTAGAGGAATAACTGTAATGCTCTTTCCAACATTATGTTTTTGCATACAATGGTAAGAGAATTGGTTATGCATTTTAGTTCATATTTAATGTGAACAAAGAAAGTTACTTTTCGTTTCAGTTAATTTTTAATATTGTTTATATTAAGGATAATAATAACATCGAAAGTTACTTTTTGAATCAGTGAGTTTTTCAATATTCTGATTTTCGTATTATATACTATATATACATTCCTTTAAAATTACGTATATATATAAGTTCATTTAAATACGTATTTTATGATAAGTTATAATAAAATTGAATTGCTATTATTAAAATATTTAAATAACGATCAATGTATTTTAATTTCTTTTGTTGTTTTTTAAACACAAGAAAATTAAGTCGATTTTAGACTTAATAATTGAAGCAACCTTATATATAGTTGTCTTCTATTTTGCATATTATATAATAGTTATATAGACGCTGCTTTAGTGCATTTAAAAATCAAATAAAACTAAGCAGTCTGAATATTCTATTAAATTAATATAAGTTGGTATGTTCAATTTAATTGAATTCTGAACTTTGTATAGACGCTGTAACGTTGTACAGTGAAGTCAATTTTTGACTTATTTTGAAGTATTTATTTATTTATAAAACTTACTTTAAATTAAGTTGTTAATTTGTTTTGTTGTTTTTTTTTTCAACAAAATTATTCGGAAATAATATGCATCCTGTAAAAAGATTGCGTTTTTATCGGTCCATTAATGAATGGACATTTTGATGTTTATATTCCTTTAGAGGAAGTATTAACTCACGATTCTGATACGTCAAGTGAATGTATAACTGAAAATGTCAAAAATCCTGTTAAAAGACGTAGTCGGTTCACCGGCGAATCAGAAAAAAATGTAAAAAAAACCTTTATTAGAAAAAAAAATAGTGATATCAATAAGGGTTAGCGCATAGAAGTATCAAAAAGATATCGTGTTAATAATCCTAATGTTATTAGAGTTGTAGTGAGACGAGATCAGGCTAATAATCCTGAAGCTCATAGAGTTGTAGTGAGAAGACATCAGGCTAATAATCTTGATGCACGTCAAGAAAGGCGTTTACGTGCATGGAGTTTTAAAGCCATGTCTGGCTTAAACTATGATTTTGCAATAGCTTACAAGTCAGATAAAATTACTCAACTTAAAAGCTTTACAATTGGTGGACATCCAAAGCATGATCATTTCATTGATCGTATAAGAAAGTAAAACAGCTGCTTTCAAATGACTTCTTTTGTAAGTACAAAAATTATAAATGAAAGTTGGTCAACCTTCAAAGTCCAAGGACAAGTGTATCACCTAATTGGTAGTGTCCGACCTTTGCCAAATGAAGAAATGCAGTTTCTTCAAATTTATTTTGTTGGTGATGATAAAAGGAAGCTCAACTACGTTGCAAAAATATTTCAAATGTTGATTTAAGCGTAGTAAAGGATCTTCAATGTATTTTTCATCATCATAATCGTTATGTTTAAGATCTAAAAATGGCTTTCAATAAAATACCAAGAAGTACTAAAGACTATAAATCGATTATACATGCTGATCGAACACCCGCTGGTGCTCACAAAGGGCTTTTCAATGCACCTCAATCAAGCGAAGTAGCTTTAGTTATCGTTGGTCAGCAATTTGAAAAGCGCGATATTATTAATAGAAAGCCATAATAATAAATTACATCGTATAAGTGAGGTGCATCGATCATACGATGCCTTACAGTACCCTTTGCTATTTCCTTATGGCGAAGATGGCTATTCAGTGGATATACCACAATGGAATCCATTATTAAAAAAGAAGGAACCAAAAAAAATGATATCTGCGTTAAGCTTTTACAGCTATAAAATAATGATACGTCAATCTGAGATAAATCATTTAATTTATTGTTGTTCCCTTTTTAGTCAGTTTTTGGTTGATATGGCAAAAGCGGGGCTTACCACATATACATATTCTACTTTGGTTGGAAAATAAAATAAGACCATAAAACGCTTTATACACCCTTAGTACGTCCTATTCTGGAGCATGGATCTTGTGTGTGGTCCCCACAATACTCGATTCACCAGGACAGAATTGAATCTGTGCAGAAGAAATTTCTTCTATTTGCCCTTAGAAGTTTTAACTGGGTTGCTGGAGTTGACTTACCCCCGTATTCAAGTAGACTCCTTTGATAAATCTTCCCTCCGTGTTAAACCGTAGAACTATGCATGGAGTATTATTTATTACTAACCTACTTAATGCTGAAATCGACTCATCAGTTCTTTTGAGTCGAATTAAATTTAATGTCCCGGTTAGATCTTCACGTAACTTTTACCCCTTAGCCTTGATCGTTGCTTCAGCAACTATTTAATTCATGAACCATTTCGTGTTATATGTTCTGACTATAACAAACTTTATTCTCTTGTCTCCTTGGAGGCCTCAATTCCAGTACTAAAAAGATCGATCCTTTGTGCTTTATCTAATCGTAACCACTAACTACTAATCTAACGCTGGTCTGATTGGGTTTTTCTGGGTTTTTCCCAATCCTCGCAACAAATGTTGGACTGCTCAATTTTTATTGAATTTCCAGAGCTTTGACTTTAAATTTTAATTATTTTTTCCGAATTATATATTATTATATATTTACTTAATTTAATTATTTTAATTATTTTAATTTAAATTAAATTTAGCTGACTATAAATAAATAAAATCGATAAAATCTGTGCCGAAATTATTTAACATTGTTAAGTCAAATATGATTCATGGTCCTTGCGGTGCATTTAATAATAAATCGCCATGCATGAAAAATGGAAAATGTACCAAAAGGTTTCCTCGACAATTACTTAAAGAAACTGTGACTGAAAAAGATAGTTACCCTCTATATCGTAGAAGAGCGATAGAAGATGGTGGTAATGCAATTAATAAAAATGGTAATTGCATAGATAATCGTTGGGTTGTGCCTTATAGCTGTGTACTATTGAGAAAATTTGAAGCTCACATAAATGTTGAGTATTGTAGTTCGGTAAAGTCTATTAAATACATTTGTAAATATGTTAACAAGGGCAGTGATCAAGCATCATTTACTCTTGAAGACCAACGTAATGAAATTAATATGTACGAAACTGGCCGTTATATACATAAGTAGCTCAGAAACGGTATGGAGAATCCTTGCATTTCCCATACATGAACGTTTTCCGGCTATTACACACTTAGCTTTTCATTTAGAAAATGGTCAAGATGAAAAGCACTGGGATTCAACTATAGCCGATGCTGTCATATGTATGTCAAAATCCTACAAAACTGAGAGAACTTTTTGCAATAATGTTAGTATTTTGTCAAATTTCAGATGCTCTTAAACTTTGGAATACTTATAAGAGAGTTTCTCAGAAGGTATTTTAATAGCCTTTAATTTTTCACAAGACAGAAATATTGATGAAAGAATTGTGAATAATGTATTAAAGAAAGTCTTATTTACATTGAAGATATTGGTGGTCAAAACTTGACTTATTATGGACTTTCACTACCAATTAGATCCGAGGAAATTTTTCCATATATTGAATATCATAGAGAAACAAATTATGAATATTGCGATAATTTTGTTGTTACTAATGAGCTACTCTTTACTGCTGAGCAAAAACAAGTATACGACAAGATACTACATAGCGTTGAAGCAGAAGAGGGAGAAATCTATTTTCTAGATGCACCTGGTGGAACAGGTAAAACGTATCTTTTAAATTTATTATAGGCAGGTAAGGCAAAGTAAAATAATTGCATTGGCCGTTACTTCTACCGGTATCGTCAATTTGATTCATTTAGAAACACCACATTGCTCAATTTCAAAGCAATCTAATATTGCTGCTGTGCTCAAAGGTTTCAAGCTTATTGTTTGGGATGAGTGTACTATGGGCCATAAAGGTGCTTTTGAAGCTGTAGATCGATATTTGAAAGACATTCGAGATAGTGAATACTTAATGGGTGGCATAAACTGTTCTCTTAGCTGGTGATTTTCGACAAACTCTTCCAGTGATCCCCAGAGGAACAAGAGCAGATGAAATAAATGCGTGCTTAAAGTCTTCAATTTTGTGGCCCAAAATACAGAAAATTGCATTAACCAAGAATGTGCGAGTGCACTTAAAAGGTGATAGCATAGCTGGTGAATTTGCAGAAATGCATCTTCAAATAGGAAATGGATTATTTCCAACCCATGATAGCAAAATAACTTTACCATCCACTTTGTGTCATGTTCTGAAAAGAATTGAAGAGCTAATTCTAAAATTATTTCCGGATATTACAAATATCTCTGAAAAATCACTGGAATGGTTTTCAGAACGTGCTATTTTGACTGCGAGAAGTGACAATGCATTGGAAATAAACGAGTTTTTAATAAAATCATTTCAAAGTGAAGAAATGACATACAACTCTATTGATTCTGTGACTGAAATCGAAGATGCAGTTCATTACCCCGTGGAGTTTCAACAAAATTAACTTTAAAGATTGGTTCACCTGTAATGTTGATTCACAACTTGAAGCCGCCAAAACTGTGCAATTGTACAAGATTGCAAGTTAAAGTCCTTCATAAGAATGTTGTCCAAGCAATTATCTTTACTGGCAATGGTATAAACGGGAAACGGTTTTTTATACCGAGAATTCCATTAATACCTTCTGATTCTGAATTGCCAATCCAATTTAAAAGATTGCAATTTCCTTTAAAAGTTTGCTTTGCCTTAACAATTAATAAATCACAGGGACAAACTCTTAAATTAGCCGGACTAGACTTAAGACACGATTGTTTTTCTCATGGCCAATTTTATGTAGCCTGCTCAAGAGTCAGTTCACCAAAAAGTTTATTTGTATTAGCACCTGACGGAAAAACAACCTGTATCGTTTATAAAGAAGATCTTAACAATTGTTAATAATTGCAAATTAAATTCAATAAGTTGATGAGGCCTACTGGGGAAACCACAATAAGAAATGACGCGCCTGATTCTTTACCGCAATGGTGGCGTGGAAAAGAGAATGTTAAATACTTTGCTTAAATATTTTGTGAAATATTTTCTAATTTATTTATTTTGTTAATGTCTTCTATTGCTAAAATTTATATAAACTATCCGCGCAGCGAAGTAAGCGGGCCACTTACTAGTCATTATTATAAATTATGATTGGGGGGTAATTAAAGTGACAGCTACTTCCTGGGGTAAAACCACCAGTTCCCTACTACTGATTTCCACTTAATATATGAAGCAACATTATACATATATAGTTGTCTGCTATTTTGCATATTATATAATCTCTATATATATAAAAGAGTTTGTACTGATGACAATGGAAGAGCCACAGCCTAAACGAAAAGAGCTAGAAGGCTGAAATTTTCACACAATTTTCCATTGAGATAGTAAGTAAGCACTAAGAAGGGAATTTTTATTTCGACAACTCCTTTAAGTACCTCCCATACGATTTGGAGCACTTTTTACCCATTTTAAAAAACAAATTACAATTAGAACAAGTACCCATTCCACTACTGTCGCCTGATTGTCGCACAAGCTGAGGGTTTGATCGCGAGCGAGAATACAAAAACAAAACACATGCGCAGTGACGCCTTCGCGTCGCACATTTTTTTTTTCAAATTTGTGTGCCTTTGACAATTGATTTACGACCCAAGTAGCGTTTGTTGTTGTTGTCAGATTTGTTGTTGGGCCGCACTGCTACTTTTTGTTGGTGTCATTGATTTTCAAAAAACATCAACAACATAACAAAACTTGGTGCGTCTAGAAAAATTTCCCACACCAGAATATGTTATGGGGGTGGATTCGCCTACGGTGCTGCTTATATAACTTAGACAAAACGTAACACCTTGACATCATTGATATATTATTGATATACAATTTCGAATAAGCAAAGGGCGTTCACATAAGCGCGTGTGGTGCTCTTATGATAATCAGATAATTTGAAATCTCGCTCCGATCATGCTCCTTTATTGTTGCTCATTTACGTTCACTCTCTATTTTATGTGCGCGCTTTGCATGTCAATCATAAAGTTTAATAACCCTAGCTCCTCCGCACACACACTAAATTAAAGCTAAAGCCAATTGTAAAGGAGTAATTTAGCCGGGGTATAAACTAAGTCCGGCCAGACCCACCACACAAGAATATTTATATATTTTTGGTGGGACTCTAACGCGCGCGGTTTTACAAGTTGGAAGGGGAAACGCTGGCGTCGACAACCAACGCGACAGCAGGCACACTTAGCAGCCAGAGTATAAAGCGACGCAGCTTGACTCGCGTACGCGCGCGTACGAAAACAAAAGAAAAGAAATAGAACGTAAGAAAACACACAGCAATTACACTCCACTGGGTCACGGACTTACCGGCGACCAATTTATTCAATTTCTATTAAAGGGTTATATTCACAAGAAACCTAAACCTAACTACATGTACATATATGCTTATATATATGAACTACTGCGAACATTCGCCTCTTACCTTATCTTTACTAACTTCTATATCTTTGCTACTGACGCACTATTCTTCTCTGCTACTCTCTTCGTTAACTATTTTTTCTCAAGCGCCCGCACGTTCGCTTACTTTCATATACAAATCGCAACTCATCTGTTCTTATAACCTAACCTTTCTTTTCTCCCTCTCGCGTACGCGTCTGCTCACTTGCGGATGTCAATCATAACTCTCTCGCCCACGCTTCGGCTTCGGCCCAAGTTGCAGATTTTGTCACTCTCCACACTTGCTCGTGACCGTGGTGGATTTGATGATCGCAGCTGGCGCGCTGCATCTTGCGACTCTGTGTTTTGGGGCGGTTATATTTAAATCATTAGGCGTTAGGCGTCAATCAAAAATAAGTACATCCGATAAATCTAAATACTTTACGCTCCTTGCGTTTATTAAATATAAATACTGCGCACTCCTTGCGTCTAACAAAACTGTACCTACAACTCGAACAACCCCTGCGCTTCTTGCGACTTAACAACTATCAATGTAATACAGGTAACTCAAACAACCGATGCGCTTCTTGCGATTTAACAACTATCAATATAATACAGGTAACTCAAACAACCGATGCGCTTCTTGCGACTTAAAAGCTATAAATATAATAAATATAACTATTTGTGAAGGGGCGACGCGGCCTACTTCACACCCCCCCCCCCCCCCCCCTTTCTTGGGTAGCGTGACAGTTACGTGTCCGCACGCGTTCCATGTCACGCCGTGTAGCTCCCCGTTCACCTCCACCTTGAACCTGGAACGGTGGGCTCTCGACGTACAATTTTCCAACGCCTCTGATATGGCCGCGACCGCGGCGTCGGTCAGCTCGTCCTCGTCCGGAAGACAGCCCAATTTGTGGGGCGTGTCGCCCACATTTTCGGCGGTAATACCTGCCCCTGGATTGGCGGCTCTGTCACCCTCACCGCCGCTGCTGATCACATAAGGGAATTGGTCGCTCATCTTGGGTGTTCTGTGGGATTTATAAACACAATCGGTTAGTCTTAATTTATGAATTCAAATTTGGTTATTGTTAATAAAAGAGAATAAAGGGATTAATTAAAACTGTGCCAAGTCTGATCTTTGTCAGACGCTTGGTCGGGCTGGTCATCTTCTCCGTGCTCCTCTTCCTCTTCATAGAATGGCTTCAGTTGCGCGATGCTGGCGAGTTTGCTCTTTCTTTGTCCTTCTTTTACCAATCGCACGATATTCGGTGATACGAACTTTTTCACGAGGAATGGGCCATCGAACTTGGGAGCGATTTTCGCCGCGAAACCTTCAGTTGAGTTGAGTTGGTGTGATCTTAGGAGCACCAACGTATTGAGTCCTGGACGCCATTCTCTTCTCCTGAGGTTATAGTTCCTCCCTTGGTCCTTCGACGCTCTCTGTAAATTTGTCTGGACGATACTGAAAACTTCCTTTAATCTTCTTGCCCGGTCTTCTGGTGCTTGCGGCATGCTTCCGGATCCGGGTGTCTTCTCGTCGTACAAGGAAGCTGGTAAGCGGGGCTCTCTCCCCTGCATCAGAAAAGCCGGTGAAAATCCTGTAGAGTCCGCCACACTGGAGTTAACCGCCAAAGAAATTTCCAGTAACAATTCGTCCCACGAACTTTGGTGACCTGTTATAAACTGCGCGATCATCGTCTTTACTGTACGATTGGTCCTTTCTGTCGGGTTTTCTTGTGGACAATATGGGGCAGTGTGCTGCAATTCCACGCCCAACGAGTTCAAAACGACTTAAAATTCCGGCTCGTAAACTGTACACCGTTGTCGCATACAAACTTTCTGGGTATGCCAAAACGACATAATACACGCTCACGGAACGCCTTCTGCAATTGGGCCGCTGTCGCTCGCTTCAAGGGGACTAGCTCCACCCATTTTGAAAACGCATCATGGAATACCAGGAGCATCGTGTTCCCGTGTTTCGAGCGCGGTAAGGGCCCTACAAAGTCGGCGCATAGTACAGCCATGGGCTCGGCCACCTGTCGCGTCAACATCTGTCCAGCCGGCTTTACTTGTTCCGTCTTAAACCTCTGGCACGACTCGCAGTACTTAACGTACTTCGCCGCATCTCAGAACATTCCAGGCCAGTAGTAGCGTTGTGCCAGACGCATTATCGTCTTCCGTACTCCTTGGTGCCCGGCCGTTGGTGCGTCGTGGCACTCCAACAACACGCGTTTCCTCTGGTCCTCATCGATGCACAGCTTCCAAGGGATGTAGTCGTCGTCATCCGCACGGTGTCCGAGGTGTCTATAGAGTTGACCGTTCTCTTCCATATAATCGGCGTATTTCACTTTCGCTACAACGTTGAGCTTCCCTCGTCTGTACCGTACGTCAAATTGGTACTGCTGCAGCTCCAGTGCCCAGCGCGCTATCCTCCCCGACGGGCTCTCGATCGAATTCAACCATTTCAAAGCCATATGGTCGGTTACTACCTCGAACCGATATCCTTCCAGGTAGCATCTCATCTTCCGGATTGACCATACTATAGCCAGACACTCCTTTTCGGTCGGTTGATGATCGCAGCTGGCGCGCTGCATCTTGCGACTCTGTGTTTTGGGGCGGTTATATTTAAATCATTAGGCGTTAGGCGTCAATCAAAATAAGTACATCCGATAAATCTAAATACTTTACGCTCCTTGCGTTTATTAAATATAAATACTGCGCACCTCCTTGCGTCTAACAAAACTGTACCTACAACTCGAACAACCCCTGCGCTTCTTGCGACTTAACAACTATCAATGTAATACAGGTAACTCAAACAACCGATGCGCTTCTTGCGATTTAACAACTATCAATATAATACAGGTAACTCAAACAACCGAAGCGCTTCTTGCGACTTAAAAGCTATAAATATAATAAATATAACTATTTGTGAAGGGGCGACGCGGCCTACTTCACACCCCCCCCCCCCCCCCTTTCTTGGGTAGCGTGACAGTTACGTGTCCGCACGCGTTCCATGTCACGCCGTGTAGCTCCCCGTTCACCTCCACCTTGAACCTGGAACGGTGGGCTCTCGACGTACAATTTTCCAACGCCTCTGATATGGCCGCGACCGCAGCGTCGGTCAGCTCGTCCTCGTCCGGAAGACAGCCCAATTTGTGGGGCGTGTCGCCCACATTTTCGGCGGTAATACCTGCCCCTGGATTGGCGGCTCTGTCACCCTCACCGCCGCTGCTGATCACATAAGGGAATTGGTCGCTCATCTTGGGTGTTCTGTGGGATTTATAAACACAATCGGTTAGTCTTAATTTATGAATTCAAATTTGGTTATTGTTAATAAAAAGAGAATAAAGGGATTAATTAAAACTGTGCCAAGTCTGATCTGATTTCACTGGGTCTTTAGCCATCTTTTCTTTCATCCTCTCGATCCACTTGCCGGACGATTTTTCCTGTACCGCTTGTTGAAAGTTCTCCACGGGTTGCCGGGATAAGGCGTCCGCTACAACGTTGAGCTTCCCTCGTCTGTACCGTACGTCAAATTGGTACTGCTGCAGCTCCAGTGCCCAGCGCGCTATCCTCCCCGACGGGCTCTCGATCGAATTCAACCATTTCAAAGCCATATGGTCGGTTACTACCTCGAACCGATATCCTTCCAGGTAGCATCTCATCTTCCGGATTGACCATACTATAGCCAGACACTCCTTTTCGGTCGCTGAATAATTTCTTCAGCCTTATTCAGTTTCCGACTCGTGTATGCTATCACGCGTTCCTGTTGATCGATCGTCTGTGTGAGTACCGCTCCGAGACCAAAATCGCTGGCGTCCGTCTGCAGGACAAATTTTTTCCGCAAAATCCGGACAAGCTATGTTTGAGGGTCTCTAGCGCTGCCGGTTGTTCCTCTCCCCATGACCATTTCCTAGATTTTTTTAATAAAGCTGTGATCGGTTGCACCACTGTAGCGAAATTCGGCACGAATCGTCGATACCAGGAGGCCATGCCCAGGCAACGTCGCAACTCCTTACAATTGGTTGGGGCCTTCAAGTTCTGGATAGCTTCTACTTTGGCGGGGTCGGTTTTGATCCCGTCGCCGCTCACTAGGTGTCCCAGGTATATCAGTTCCTTCTGAAAAAACAAACACTTCTTACGGTTCAGCTTCAAGATGGCCGCTCTCAAACGCCTGAAGACTTCCTTCAAATTTGTCACGTGCTGCTCCTTCGTCGCTCCGACTACTATTATGTCGTCCAGATAGGCAAATGCATGTGGCTCCATATCTGGTCCGATAACCGCATCCAAAGCTCGTTGGAATGTTGCACACGCCGAGTGCAAACCGAACCCGACTATCCGCAGCCATGGGAATTTGCCAGTAACCGTGTTTGAGGTCGAGCGTTGAGATGTTTCGCGCGTGTCTCAATCGCTCCAAAATGTGATTAATCCTGGGTACGGGGTATGCATCCGGCAAGGAATGTGCATTGAGTTGCCTATAGTCGATGCACATCCGCCACTCGCCTGTTTTCTTCTTAACTAGCACAATCGGGGCACTGTGCGGGCTGCAGCTCGTCAAAGAGGGCCAATTCCGCTTTCAATGTTTCCTATATCTCTGGTTCCAAGTCCACTGGCCACTCGTTTTCCCTGGTTTCGACGCTTTCCGCCGGTGTTATTGCGGTTATTGACGCACCCTCCTACCTCGCCGAACCGTTGTACTCCTGCCGTTGTCGTGTCCACGCTGCCTCCTCGAACCGATCCTACGGCGATGCTGGGCTGAGGTGCCCCAGGGGCATCCTTCTCCTGCCTTGATCCGCCGTCCTCCTCCGGTTTGCTCACAACTGGCTCACGTTCCATTAGGACCTGCTCCTCCTCTATGTCTGGTACTTCCACAGCTTCCAAAATTAACCTAGCCTTGCCACATTCGATGGTCGTCCCCACCCGGCACAAAAAGTCTATCCCTAGTATAATGTTGTCTAGCATCGAGGGCATCACGAGCATACTCACCGTGACCTCTGTCCCCGCTAGACCAACTTTTACCCTCAATAGCTTCTTTACCTCTAAAGTGGACCCATCGGCTAGGTGAATTTTCGCGCAGGCGTCCAGCATCTCGCCCCCGCTGGTCACCTTGCGGGAAAACTCCTCACTAAGAAAACTCCTTATCGCCCCTGTATCTACTGTCGCAGTCGCTACTTGGTCCCCGACTCTTACAGTTGCGACTATCCGCCCGTCTTCCACTCTTAAAGGGTATTCTAGGTTTGGGACTGGTTCACGTCGGCCCCCATCGGGTCCCGTCCCGGATGGTGCCGTATATCGTTTCCCGCCCTTGACTGCTGACAACACTGGCTGGTATTCACCCCCTTGGCCCCACACTGCCGACAAAACTGTACCCGTGGATTGGGGCACTCCTTGGAAAAATGACCCTCTTGCGAACAGTTATAGCATAGCCTCTTCCCGCCTAGAGCTCTCGACTGCTCTTGGCTGATCATCCCGTTTGAAATTACTCCCGTATACCCAAGCGGTGGCGTATTCCCCACGTTACCGCTTGACCCTGGCTGTGGTTGCGTCCGGAAAGGATTAAAATGTTTGGCGGGGGCTACCTCACCGGCTAATCCGTCCGAATACCTACTACCCCCGGTCCTACCTCGTGCTGCACGCTCGCGACTTTGTTGACTTACGTTCTCGTACTCGGCTGCCATCTGAGTTAGCTGCGCCAGAGAGGAGAAGTCTCCTCTACGAATGTACAAACGGTACTCGGGTGCCAAATTCTCGTATACCCTATGCAATTCTTGTTCTGCCCTGTACCCCGCGTGGTACATCATACCCCGCAGCTCGAGCAAGTAGTCCTTGAACGGCTCGTTATCATGTTGCCGTCGTGCCCGGATACTGTCTTTCAACCTGTCGAAATACTGGGGCGGTAGAAAAAACTCCAAGAACTCGGCTTTAAATGTCGCCCAAGTCGCGTCCCTTAGCCTACTTATTAATAGCCACCGCGCGGCCTTACCCGTTAGAGCCTCGCTCATAGCCCTCGGCAACCGGTCTAAGAACTAACTAGAATTAAGATGGGGGTTCACCTGTCTCACCGGGGTACCTTCCCCGGATGCCAGAGGTGACCCTACTAGTATATCGGGGATACATGCTGTATTCTGTGGGGAAAATTCATTATAAATCGTACTGTTGGAGGGCGGACGCAAATGTTCCGTGCCACCGGTCTTTATTGATGGGATTGCCGCATCTGATTCAGATTTCTGCCCGGGTCGTATTCCTCCAACAGAAGTGGCAGTCCGGGTAGGCGACACTGGGATCTTTGCGAACCGCAACTCCCATTCCGCAAAACGGGCCCATATATCGGTGGTATGACCACATTGCCTTATGAAAGTACATACCAGCGTCCGGTAGTCAGTTACCGTGGCACACTTTTCCAATCCGAGCTTCCGGACGATATCCTATAGAATCTCCTTATGGCAGTGGTAGACCCATTGCACACTCACACCAGGGTTGCTGCTTTCTACGACCTCCGCTCGGGCGGGCTCGATAGTCTTGGGTTTCTCCATCTAACCGAAAAGAAAGAAAAAAAAAAAAAACGAACGCAGAAAAAAAATTATATGTCCCGCTTCGCAAAAATTTGCACTCTTAAGCTGGCACTGTTTATCGCGGTAACCGTTTTGTTACAAAATCAACAAAAAAAAAAAATTTTCCCGGTGTGAAAAACTTTATACTTGTCACTGTCTGTCGCGGTTATTCCTTTTGTTACGAAATTTAAAAAAAATTGTCCACGGTACAACAAATTTTTATATATTTTTTTGCAGTGTAATGATATATTTTTTTTTTAACTGGTCGTTGTTAGTTGCGATTATTTTAGTTTTTTGCGAAATTAATTTATTTTTTTTTGCAGTGTAATAATTTTTTTTTTTTTGTTAACTTTTTTCCTGTTAATTGGTCACTGTTTATTTTATTTAATTTTTTTTTTAGTTATTTTTTTTTTTATTCGTATATCTGCCTTTTTTTAAATTCCTTTAATTTTTCTTTTTTTTCCACTGTACGTTTACACGGTCGAGGCCCACTGTACGGCGACTTCACGTATGTCCGATACTCGACCCGAACCGATGGGACAACTCCGAACTCGAAATAATAGTAAATTTTTTATTTCGCGGTCGAAGCCCACTGTGCGACAACACCACGACCTTTGCAGCGGCCTGTACCAGCTACTGTCACACCGTTCGTTGACCGCTCACGCACTTTGCCGACACTTTCGTTGCGCCGCAGGTGTTCACTTATGCACAGCCTCGAACGCGAACCGCTAGTTTGATCGGTGTGTCTTCTTCCACCGTCAACTTCGTTGCGCCGCAAATGTTGCTAAGGCAATGCTTTTCACACGCGAACAGTTATTCTTATCTGCACTTGCCTTTCGCCGTTACTTTCGTTGTGCCGCGACGATTGCACAAAACCACGCTCGAAAACCGTTTTCGTTGGCCACTTGTAAAGCAGGGTATCGTCGGGTATACCCGCACTTCACTTTACGCACTTTTCCTTCCACACTTGTTGGTGATATTTCTGGGGGCTTTAATTACAGATTATACCACACCTTTGCACTTAAGAGTCCTGCTCGGGCGCCACTTGTAAAGGAGTAATTTAGCCGGGGTATAAACTCAGTCCGGCCAGACCCACCACACAAGAATATTTATATATTTTTGGTGGGACTCTAACGCGCGAGTTAAGGTTTGTAGAGGTTTCCGACGGCAAGAAAATATGTAGACGTAGTTCTGTTTTTGAATTGTCAAACGAGACTGAGCGCTTTATTCTGCATAACGGAATATATATGACTTAAAACTAAGTGTTTACAATATATGGAATGTGTATGTGTATATGTGTGCCCTATATATGTATCCTGTTCGCAACTTAGCAGTTGCGAAACATTGTAGTGGGTGAAGTGGCTTGGTTGAAGTCGCTGATCGGGAATATGCCGCGTAGGCATTTGTTGTAGACGACGAAGTGTCTCTGCATTTGTGCTTGGTCAGCAGCTTCCGCGTATAGCCCTGTTGTTAGGCAATACGCGGAGGCTTTGCTGGAGGGCTGATTTGTGGGGCGAGGTTGGCGGAGGTAACTCCTCCCCCCCTCAGTGTGAAGAGACGGCCACAGTGAAGGAATGGCCGGAAAGAACCGTTGTTGCACCGGTTCAGGAGGTGCAAGGATGATGATCTTCCTTCTGATGAAGATTGCCATTGTGGCGGCTAAGGTTACGAATCCCAGCCATACATATGTGGAGATGAAGTGTGTAGTTGTGGTTTCTCGTACATCAAATATTTCTTTAAAATTTCTTATATTTTCTAGTTTTAAATGTTGTAGGTTTAGTTTGGCTGTTGTATTAATGACGATATTTGCATTTTGGGTAGTGATATTTGTACATTTTCGACGATTTCTAAAGTAGAATCGTCGTACGTGATATTGTTTATTAGTACTTTGCAATTTTCTGTTATTAAAATTGCTGTCTGATAATTAAATTGGTTTATCACATAGCGGTTGGATTATTGTATTCTTTACGTTAATCAGGAATATTTTTCCTCTTTCAGCTTCGAAGATATTTTCTTCACCGGTAAGTACTTGGGTGGTGCACTTGGCGTTTATTCCAGTAAGTATGTTTTGGATACATTCGACATTTATGGGCTTACTTCCATCATCTTTTTGACAAATGAATGTATTATGTACTTTTGGGCATTGTTCCCTAGTGTATCTTATATCTAAGTTTTGGTTGTACAATATATACTTCGGAATTTCTATGAATTGTGTATTATTTATTGGAAGTGGAACAATGTGAGTTAATATGAACGTATTGTGCTCGAAAATTGGAATTTGAACATTAAAAATTATTTTATTTTCTTTGCTGTAAACCTCTAGATTTATAAGTCTGTAAGTATGCTCTTCAGACTCCACTATAAATTGTTGTTTGTTTAATATTTGTTTTATGATTTCTAACTCTTGGTGAGTTAGAATAAATTTGGGTATTATTTTCAATTTGGCCAATAATAGGCTTTCTGCAATATTGTTTACATGGGTACTTAAAATATCGATATTATAAGTTATTCTGTTTATATATTGTAACACATGAATTTCATTGTGTTCTTGGCTTAATTATTAAAAACGTCTTGCTTATAATTATTAAAGAATATGCTTATAATGTCTTGTTCTTTGTTAATATGCTCTGTTATATTTTTAAATCTATTAATAATTTCGTTATTTATTAACACTTGTTTGTTAATATTGTTTGTTACATATTTTTGATCTTTCTTAATGTCATTGAATTTATTACTTATTTGTTGTGCATCTGATGCATCCATATTGCCTGTGATAGTTTTGATCAGGCTTCCTAGACCGATTATTATACCGCGTCTTTGCCTATTTTTGGGGGTGAGTGCATGAATGCGTTGATAGACTTGTTTTATTTTAAGTTTAAATACGTTTACAGTTTCTTTAGAAAATTTTATATTCTCAATCATTGAATGTTTTCTTCGATCTTTTGTAAGTTGTTAATATAATCGTTAAGATCGATTATATGGGCTAGAGTTTTCAATGACTTTATAATTTTTGCCTCCCCTAAATCGATTTTTGCAAACGGGGTATTCGGTGTGGGATAGTGGACCTCGATTTTTTGAGTGGACGAGTAGCCCAAGCTGGAAAGTTTGTGGGAATTATCGTTATTTATATTGTATAAAGTGCTTGGTGTATAGTGTAAAAATATTAATTTGTCTTTCTAGTTAGTTGGAATTAATTGGGGCAATTTAGTTTGTTTTTCAACTCGTTTTTTAATCTTTGATTTGTGAATTTTTGTCTCTTTTTGTTACTACTGTTGGTCCATTGTCTTCCACCACCTGATGCTGTGAAAACCTGGGAGTTAGTTTATTCCGTCTGTTTTCCTTTCTAAATACTGTATCGTTAATTGTATCGGCTCTGGATTTTCTCTGTCTTGATTAAGTTTTTCAGTTCTGTCGATAATATTTTTTGTGTCTTTTCTTGTATGTCTTTGTAAAGTTTTGTTTGAATTCGTTGAGTTCCCTTAGGTAGTCATGTTCATTGTTGAAGGTGGTCTGTTTTAAAAACGTATGGGTGCGCCCCGTGAAAAGTTCGTGAGGTGTTAGCTTAGTAGCTGAATGAATTGCATTGTTGTAAGTTATAAAAGTTTCTGTCAATATATCATCGTGATTAATCGTAGTTTTTCTTGTTTCTTTTTCTCAATGATAATGCGATATATCTCTGAAAGTGTGGAATGTAGTCTTTCTACTGGGGCATTACTAGAAGACTGTTGAAAAGAAGTAACATGAGCTTCTATTTGAAATTGCTAACAAAAGTCTTTAAATAACTTTCCCGAAAATTCTGCGCCTTGATCAAATATTAATTTCTTTGGAATGCCAAACGTATTTATGAAATTATTAATTGCTCTGACGATGTTTAGGCAATCTCTGGTTGGGATTGTGTACCCGAAGGCGAACTTAGAGAATTTGTCGATTATTGTGAGTATTGTGCGACCGTTGATTATATATAGGTCGGTGTGTATTATAGACAGGGGTCTGTCGGGAACTTCTGGTATTATTATAGGGTCGTTGCGGTTGATTCTCATAGCGCTTATCGCTGTTTTGCCTACGTTGTCTATCTAGCATGTAGAAGTCCCTTTCTCTAAGTGCCCAGTGGTAAGCGTCGTACAAATTTGCTGGTTTCATACACCGAATATTAGCACCCAAAGGGCCGGCAAGGCCAGTTAAGAAGATATTCATGCAGGTTTCTGCATGAAGTTGCTTTTTGGCTCTAATGAAAACATGGTCTGATTCTTTTGTGTCGGCCAGGCGGTATAGAGCAGTTCTAATAGCAGTCACTTCTTCATACAATTTCTGTATGGAGAGTCGTTTCAGAACTAGGCCGTGTAATGCGGTCAACAATGTTTGCTCGTCCCGCCTGTCTGCACAGTGGAATAGTAGGGTGGTCATAATTTCATCCCAGTTTAAAGCTGTTCCTGTCTCATTGAGCATGATATTCGCTCTTCCTTCTATTTTGTTACGAATTATTCTCAAGAGCATTGAGCCTTGGGGAGTTTGATCTGTGCCTCTGATGGCTAAGAGGATTTCCTCAACATTGTCAATAAAGTTATTTAACGTGTTCGGGTTACCATCATAGGTTGCTAAAATACGGATAGCGTCCGGAACGCGTAGGGTACTAAAGATATCTACGCTATTGCTGATATTAAGAGATTGTTGTGAGGGTGGGGAACTACTAGCAGATTCCATACTTGAATTTTCAGAAGGCATTCTTAACTGTATTTGTGCACACTGTTCTTTAGCTATTGTACCAAATTGATTAAGGGAAGCAGCTGTTTTAGATCTTGTTTTAGAAAAAATTTTATCTGTGATTTTAGACATTAATGATTTTAAAATAGATTGGATAGGCTCGTGTGTACTTTCAGTTTGTTTTACTATTAGGTTTTTAGTTTAAAATGTGTTCTGTGTTTTGTCTTAATATAGTTAATATAGTGTTGATATTAATATAGTGTACTTATAGTTTTATGTGTGTGTTGTATAAGGCTTCACTTGTGAGCGATGAAACAGATTTTCTGAAATTAATTTTTTTTGTTAAAATTGTTTTGCGAATGTGTAAATGAATGTAAATGTATGTCATACTTGCGTACTATAATGTACTTGTTTTGACTTTTAATACGAGGTTCCCTGTAAATGGTTGCTGCGCACTGCAGTTACAATACATCGGGTGGTTCTATAAAATTATTGGACTTTAGAATTTTTTTTTTTTTTTTTTTTTATAAGTTAAGAGTAAAATGTTACCGGATATATGCTAAGACCGCTTATAAAAGTATTGTGCTTCAACAAATATGTATATTTGATTCTCGGTTAATGTGTGTTTGGCTATAAGTTCGTGTTCGCCCTGAACATCGAACCGTTTGCTTCACTTTTGAGTATGTGCGTTGTTATATTCTCGTTTAAGTTATATGATTTTACATTAAATAGCGGGGCCTCAATTTGTGTTCGTACTGAACGTCAAACGTTTGGCTTCACTTGTGTATGTATATATGTTTGGTATATGTTAGCATGTATATGTCTGTAATGTTTGGTTCGTTGATGTTTGATGTCGAACGTTCATGTTCGCCCTCAACAATGGTCGTCGAACATCGAACTTGAACATCTTTTTGAGTTGCGCTACAAGTTTGTGTTCGCACTGAACATCAGACGTCGTGCTTCACTCTTTTATGTGTGTTATGTGTTTGGTATTCTATGCATGTGCATGCCTGCATGTGTTGGGTTCGTTGGTGTTTGATGTCGAACGTTCATGTTCGCCCTGAACAATGATCGTTGAGCATCTAACTCGAACATATAACTGTGTTAGTTTGTAACGTTTATTTGGTTTTGTTCGATTGGTGACGTATTCTTGTGTTCGCCCTGAACAACAAGAGCGACAATTCGAACATGACACAACCAAGATCGCCTTATGTTCGCCTTGGACATATTGCGATTTATTGTTAAATCTTATTTTCTTGTTTTATCCTTTTTTTTTTTTGTTTTTATATGTGCACTTTTTACTCATTTTAACCGATATTATTTGCATTTAGTTTCATTTTTGCGTTATGGCTTTTTATAATTATAATTTCTTTTTATTCTTTTTATCATGTTTCATCCTTCACTTGTTTCACTTATGTACATTATTTTAACTTTTTTCTTACTTTTTATCATATTTTAACTTACTATAATATTATTAATACTGCAATCTGCATGGTTCGTGTTGCGGCTGCGCCAGTTAAGGTTTGTAGAGGTTTCCGACGGCAAGAAAATATGTAGACGTAGTTCTGTTTTGAGTTGTCAAACGAGACTGTGCGCTTTATTCTGCATAACGGAATATATATGACTTAAAACTAAGTGTTTACAATATATGGAATGTGTATGTGTATATGTGTGCCCTATATATGCATCCTGTTCGCAACTCAGCAGTTGCGAAACATTGTAGTGGGTGAAGTGGCTTGGTTGAAGTCGCTGATCGGGAATATGCCGCGTAGGCATTTGTTGTAGACGACGAAGTGTCTCTGCATTTGTGCTTGGTCAGCAGCTTCCGCGTATAGCCCTGTTGTTAGGCAATACACGGTGGCTTTGCTGGAGGGCTGATTTGTGGGGCGAGGTTGGCGGAGGTAACTCGCGCGGTTTTACAAGTTGGAAGGGGAAACGCTGGCGTCGACACCAACGCGACAGCAGGCACACTCAGCAGCCAGAGTATAAAGCGACTCAGCTTGACTCGAGTACGCGCGCGTACGAAAACCAAAGAAAAGAAATAGAACGTAAGAAAACACACAGCAATTACACCCCACTGGGTCACGAACTTACCGGCGACCAATTTATTCAATTTCTATAAAAGGGTTATATGCACAAGAAAACCTAAACCTAACTACATGTACATATATGCTTATATATATGAACTACTGCGAACATTCGCCTCTTATCTTATCTTTACTAACTTCTATATCTTTGCTACTGACGCACTATTCCTCTCTTCTACTCTCTTCGTTAACTATTTTTTCTCAAGCGCCCGCACGTTCGCTTACTTTCATATACAAATCGCAACTCCTCTGTTCTTATAACCTAACCTTTCTTTTCTCCCTCTCGCGTACGCGTCTGCTCACTTGCGGAGGTCAATCATAACTCTCTCGCCCACGCTTCGGCTTCGGCCCAAGTTGCAGATTTTGTCACTCCCCACACTTGCTCGTGATCGTGGTGGATTTGATGATCGCAGCTGGCGCGCTGCATCTTGCGACTCTGTGTTTTTGGGCGGTTATATTCAAATCATTAGGCGTTAGGCGTCAATCAAAATAAGTACATCCGATAAATCTAAATACTTTACGCTCCTTGCGTTTATTAAATATAAATACTGCGCACTCCTTGCGTCTAACAAAACTATACCTACAACTCGAACAACCCCTGCGCTTCTTGCGACTTAACAACTATCAATATAATACAGGTAACTCAAACAACCGATGCGCTTCTTGCGATTTAACAACTATCAATATAATACAGGTAACTCAAACAACCGAAGCGCTTCTTGCGACTTAAAAACTATAAATATAATAGATATAACTATTTGTGAAGGGGCCGACGCGGCCTACTTCACACAATATACAATTCACTTAACTGCAGCCTCTTAGATATGTATTGCATTGATTTAGTGTGTGCGAAGAAGGTAGCGATACTACGCTCTTTGTTTGACTTGCAGAGCGCGCGCATACAAATTAAATAAAGTAACGATTAGTTTAATAAAATAAACGACTTTTATTATGCAAATGCTTTTTAAGAACTAGATTAAGACAGATAAAACTTTAAGCTAGAGACCGCTCAATGTAGACGTCGCCGCTGCAGTTGTCGCCGCTGCTGCCGTTGTCACTGGCTTGCATCTTTGGGTGTCGAATAACCGAACTCGGTCCCACGGTGGTGCTCGTTGTATAACGCGCAGGCCGTTGGACCCATGCAGGTGCATGTTGGTAAATGCTGACGCGGCGCACGTGGCGGGTGTGCTCCACGCGCTGTCGTCGTGATTACGCTTTGGCGTTTGTAAGAATTGTTCTTAGGTTAGGTTAGGTTAGAGCGGTAGTGGGCAGGTGAGAGACCCTTCCACTCACTTAGGCCAATTGTTGGCCCATTGGATGGACTGCGTCCACAACTCCGTCTACCTGAGAACAGGGTGTGTGATACTATTTGAGAGGGCGTGGTTCCAGCCCGAAGCGTGAATAAAGGAGAGAATACTCTTGGGGGTGGTGTACGCTATCTCTGAGAGGTCTTTTAGGAAATAGGAACCGAGGAAAGCGATTTCTATTTTTGCAGAGTGCAGGACAGTCGCAGAAAAGATGGGAAACAGTTTCCTCCTCTTCCTCGTCCCGACAGCTTCTGCAGCTTCGTTAGAAGGGGCTAGTCTCGCTGCATGAGATCCCACTAGCCTTTGCCCCGTAACAGCCCTCACTACGGAGGCACAACCTGATCTATTTAGGTGGATTAGGCTTGAAGAGCGCTTTTTACAGCGCGTTGGCCATGTCTGTCTGGCTATATTGCATCTACCGGTGGTGTGTTGCCACCTTTATTTGCTTCGCGTTCAAAATGCTCGCGAATCCTAAGTTTGCAGCTGGCCATGGGCATGCCCAAACCCTCCTTATCCGAGAGGAGAGGCATGGTAGTACCATGTCTTGCCAGCTCATCCGCCCTACAATTGCCCTCGATGCCTTTGTGACCGGGCACCCATATGAGGTAGAGATCGAACTGCTCTGCCATCTCTTGCAGAGATTTGCGGCAGTCTGTGACGGATATCGAGTTCGACGATATCGCGTTGAGCGATTTGATAGCTGCTTGGCTATCAGAAAAGATGCAGATTTTGGCTGCAGAGCGTTCAATTCCTTGTAAGGATTTGAGCGCTTCTTGTATAGCGGTGGTTTCTGCCTGGAAAACACTGCAATGGTCAGGTATATGAAAGGAATTATTTATGGACAGTTCTTCGCAGAAGACACCTCCCCCTACCCGGCTGTCTAGCTTTGAACCGTCCGTAAAAATTCTAATTGAGTCTGTCGGCCCTGGTATCCCTTCTCTCCACTCTTCCCTCGATGGGATAATTGAGTGGAAAGAAGTATTAAGAAACTCCTGAGGGCAGCAGTAGTCAGTTGCTGGGGGAAGAAGCGAGTTTCCATTGAGAATACTTGAGTGACCGTGTGTCTGTGCGGTCCACTGGTTTGTTTCTCTCATGCGAAGTGCTGAGAGGGTTACTACTAGTTTGCCCATCTGGTCGATAGGCAAAAGATTGAGTATATTATCGAAAGCCTCGTTAGGGTTGTTCTGAGGGCTCCAGTGGCGGTCAGTCCTGCAGCGCGCTGCACCTTGCCTAGCAAGCGAACTGACTTTTTCTTTGAGAGTGTTGGCCACCATACTGATACTCCGTACAGTAGGATTGGCCGAATGATGGCCGTGTACAGCCACAGAGTTATGTGGGGGGCCATGCCCCATTTCAGTCCGATCGACTTTCTGCACGTGTAAAGAGCAACTAGGGCTTTCCTAACACGCTCTTCGGTGTTAAGATTCCAGTCCAGTTTGCTGTCTAAAGTGAGCCCTAAGTATTTGGCTGATTTGCCGAAGGTTAGTTCCACGTCAAGGGTGGGCGGCCTAAGATTCGGGATTTTATATTTTCTAGTAAAGAGGACAAGATCAGTCTTCGCTGGGTTCAGTCCGAGTCCGTTTTTCTTTGCCCAAGTGGACAGAGTGCGAAGCACTACGGTCATGCGTTCGCACAGGGTTTGGGGGAATTTTCCCGAGAAGACAATCGCAACGTCATCCGCATAGGCAATCACCCTGCAGCCACCTCCCTCAATGGAGCGCAGCAGAGAATTTACTGCCACGTTCCAAAGGAGAGGAGAGAGAACTCCACCTTGAGGGGTGCCTCTGCAGACGGATCTGGAGATTGTCGTGGAACCGAGAGTTGACCTGACGATCCTGCGTCTTAGCAGTTGATCGATCAGATGCACAGCACGGTGCCCGACACCCAAACCCGTTAGCGCCTCTGTGATTGCCTCTGGGTTGACGTTGTTGAAAGCACCCTCTATGTCAAGGAAGGCGACTAGAGAATAATCCTTCTGGTGAAGCGATTTTTCCACTGTGGAAATTACAGCATGAAGTGCTGTTTCCGTGGATTTGCCTTTTGATACGCATGTTGCGCACGGGAGAATTGATGTGTCGGTATTGAATTCCTTAAGTGAAGGCCCAGCACCTTTTCAAAGGTCTTGAGTAGAAAGGATGTTAGGCTTATTGGACGAAAGTCCTTGGGAGTTGTGTGGGAGGCTTTGCCTGCCTTTGGAATGAAGACGACTTTGGATTCAAGCCAGGGCGTTGGGATGAGTCCCGTCGTCCAGACTCCAGTGAAATTTGTAGGAGCCAGTTTAAGGCAGTCTCACCTGCATGCTGCAGTTGGGCTGGAAAGATACCGTCTGGCCCTGGGGATTTGATGGGCATGAAGCTGTTGATAGCCCATGAGATTAATTCTTTAGTCAGGAAGTTTGTGGAAGGTCTGTCCATATGAACCCCTGTTTTTGTCTGTGGGATTGCTACTGCTGAGCAGCCCGGAAAATGAGTTTCCATCAAGAGTTCCAAGGACTCAGAGCTGGACGAAGTCCATGAGCCATCTGGTTTTTTAAGAAAACCTACCGATGGGGTGGTTTGAGAAAGAACTTTTCTGAGCCTTGCGGCCTCTGTGGTACTTTCGATATTAGAGCAGAATGTCCGCCATGAGGAGCGTTTAGCTTGTCTGAGTGCCTTCTTATAGGAGGCGAGGCTGGTCTTGTAGAGACTCCATGACTGGTCATCTCCGAGAGACCTAGCTTTATTAAAAGCTTGCGTGATTTCTTACGCAGCTCACCCAGTTGGGGAGACCACCATGGTGGCTTAGTCTTACCTCTGGGTTTGCTACGGGGGCATGACTCGTTTAGGGCGGACTCGCATGCCTCCGTAAGCTTTTTATAAGTAGGTCTGTGGTTTCAGTAGTGGGGTTTCCCAGTGGGGGGGACTCAGGGGCGAGAGTGTTAAAGTGATTTTTGAAAGTGGATCAGTTTGTACGTCTAACATTCTGGTGCCATTTGGGCTTGGGTACGTCGAACGAAAAGACTGTTTCGATATATCTATGGCCTGAGAAGGAGTGCTCGTCTAGCACTCTCCATCTTGTTAGTTTGCTACAGAGGGAGGTTGAGACTAGAGTAATATCTAGTACTTCTTCCCTGTTCTTTGTAATGAAGGTTGGGTCGTTTCCCGTATTACAAATCATGAGGTTAGTGGACAGAATGAAGTTAAAAAGCAACTCACCCCGTTCATTTGTGTCAGTGCTTCCCACTGATGATGATGGGCGTTGGCGTCACACCCAATTATGAGGTCGGTGTGCGTGGTTTCGCTGTCGGTCACCAACCCTTGCAGGAGTGGATGTGGGAAAGGCCCTTGGTGGTCATGGGCCAAGTATGTTGAGCTAACTCTCACATTCCCAGCCTTCAACTCCAGGCAGACAGCTGTGTTGTCTCCATCGCTGTGGTTAGGGAGCAAAAATATATTTAGGTGTTTTTTTGCTAGAATGCAGGTGCAAATTTTACCTTTATTTTGGGCTACTATTAGCTTATAGTCTTTGGTCCCCAGTCCAGTCACCTTGCCACCACAGACCCAAGGTTCCTGGATGAGGACAACGTCTGCTCGACATTGGCTTATGCGGAGCAGCAGAGCGGCCGCCGCCATGTACTCTGTCATGAGGTCGACGAACCTGTCCAGCAGCTCATTTTCGATAATCCCCCACCGATTCCTGGGGATATGACCCTCATTGTGGCCCCTGTCGAGGACCACAATGACAATCTTCTCCCTGGTGGCTTCGGCGAAAGATTTCTTTTACGGCTGCGGATGAGGTGGAGGAGGTCTAATCCGCTTTGCTTGCGGGGCCGAATCCTCAACGGACCTCTGGCGTTTCTGCTTGGACTTGGCAGAGGACGCAGGGGGGCTGGCTTGAAATTCGGGATGATTTTTCTGGCCCACTCCACTAGTCGGACCTCATCCGGTGATGCGGGCTGAGCGGACAGACTTGACTCCCTCAGGAGCAACGGACTTTGTGGTGTTGCCCGTTGTCGCTACCGTCCTGGGTGCCGAGTTGGCAACCTTTGGTTGCACACCACTTGCACTAGGAGCGGTGCTGGGCAGACCACCGAAGTGGGATGACGGCTGGCTTGCCCGTTTTCCACTTATGCCGCTGGTGGGCTTGCGGACGTCTGCTGGCTTACCAGACGTGGAGGTGTTTCCACCGACAGAGGGATTGGCTTGTCCCCCCGGGTTTGAGAGTGTCCCGGTCACTGTGTATTTGTTTTTATTAATTTGAATCATATTTGAATCCCACGAGTAGACGGGAAGGACGGTCACCCGCAACATAGCCCGTGTATCGCGGGAAGCCTAATTTAAACTGGAGGTCGGCAGATATCCAGAGTTCGCAAAGTAGAGACCGAGCACCCTCGGTCACGAATCCCTCGGCACAATGCTGTTTCACCTTGGATTGGGGTAATTTTATAGAGTTTTCTTCTCTCGCCCGACTACAATTGGTCAGCACCCTTGGTAGAGACATGACCGTACCAAGGATCTGGTTCCAGCCGCCCTCGCGTGGTGAGTATAGTCGCACTACCAATTGTGAGCTCCAATTGTGAACTCCTCCCCCTTTAAACGCGGACATCCTCGGTCGCGATGTAGAAGCGCTTTTGGGTTTTGGTGTCTGCCAAACTTGTCTCTTTTATCTCTTCTTCATTGTTATTTGATGTTTTTCTGGGTGATTTTTGTTTCCATACCCATGCTGCTATAATGGCCAGTATCGACATCAGAATTCCAGAGAGTGACAGGCTGATAGCTGTTGCTTTAAAATTCGCCGTTCTCAGCATCTCCAGTTTTCTCGTATTGTTAATGTTTACTTCTTTTAGCATCTGAAGGGACAATACTTCCACGATGCTGGTTTTATCCGCCAACATTTGAAAGAGTGGGGGAGTCGCTTCTGCGTAGATTGATTATTTAGCCTCGTATTCGTCTTCGTCGATTCTTATTGTAGAGTTTTGGAATTGAATTAGATAAGTTCCTTGTAGTTCCATTTCATCTTGATCTATTCGTATTTTTCCCTCGTAGTTGTTCAAAAGTATTGTGCCGGCAACTATTTCTTCATGATTTGGTATGTGTTGGCTGTTTATGTTTTTACATTGTGGTTTGCGATTTTGCAAAAGCGGAGTTATACAAGTGTTGTTACTTAAGTTTAAAATGTTATTTCTATTACAAATGGTATTATCGCTATGTGTTTCACAATTTTTAATTTGGGCATATACAGTTTTGTTGCACATTATAATTTTTTCATATTTAATTTCATTTATCGTGCTACCTTTTTTTACAGGTTTTATGATCATTGACAAGCAGGGTTCTTTTTCGATTAAAGGTATGTTTATCATGTAGAGTAAATTTTTGCCATTTGTGGCTATTTTTGTTTTTGCAAATTCTAATAGTTCTTCTACATTGATGAACATGCCTTCCTCGTTATCTAATATTTCTTCTACTTTAGTGACATCTGCTTCTGACAGTAATATGGAGTTTACAGTATTGGTTTTAGCCCAGTTTAGTGCATGGATTAAATTGGTTAGATCGTCTTTTAAGGATTGTAATTTGAATCTTAATATGTCTATTGCTTCTGAACTGCCGCAATTCCGGTTTTTATTGGAATTAACTACGAGTGCGAATAATCAAGAATGGTTGCCAACCCATGGCATAATGGCAAGAAAAATCTGTGAATGGATATTATGATTTTATATTATTTTTGTGAACTATTTTTCCTGATTGAGTTTTTACTGTTGTATTTTGGTCTATTGAAACTATTTCTTTTTTATATTTCGATGTTTATTTTGAACCCAGCGTTTTATCTACTCTAACGTAAATAATTTCCCCTTTTTTATATTTCTTTATTGGCTTTCTCTTTTGGTTATGGTATGTCAAATCTTTGTTTTGTTTTTCGCTAATTTTTTACTGGTCTGTTCTCTGGTTGTTTTCAATTCTTGTGGATCTGATATCATATGATTTCCGAAGAATATTTCTATGGGTTTTTCATGGTGGTCGAGTGAATTGTCTGATTGTATCCTTGTACAGCTTTAAAAATTAAATTTTCGAAACTAGCAGTGTCGTCATCTTTTTGAAGCATCTCATAATTTCAATCATTGTTGAGTGAAATCTCCCTACTTGCCCGTTGCTTGTGGAAGCGTAAGGGGGTGTCGTATAAACTGTAGCCTTCAACTGATCATTTAACAAGAATTTGATGGCTGCTGAGTTCATTGCCTTTTCATTGCCCATAACGATTGATTGTGGCATTCCGAACGCTATCATGATTTCCCTGAGAGGAACTTTTAGATCTTCTGATGCTTTTGATTTTACTATCTTTATTTGCGCGTATTTTGAAAATTTGTCTATTGCGGTGAGAACTATTTTTTTTTTCTGTAGTATACAAATCTATGTGTACAATTTGACCAGGGTATGTGGGGATTGGAGTTTTTTTAATTTCTCCTTGCTGTGGGTGCCTATCGTATTTCGCTAGCTTACAAGTTTCGCACTGGTTGGCTATTGCAGTGACTTTTTTTATTAATCCGGGAAAAAAGAATTTATTTAATATTTGGATCTTATTTTCTGTTGGGTTCCTGTGTGCTCTAATATGTTCCTTTGTGATTATTTCATTTGGCTCCCCTTCTAACGGTACATCCGTTACTTGTTTCTGAGTATACCTTACTTTGTAATTGTTAAAATGCGTGGGGAATATATTTGTATTTTTCCCATTATACTCTCTGTTGAGTAGTAAGTACTCGTGGTGTTGTACTTTTTATACTGATCTTTATTTTCATGAGCCAGGCTTCTTATACCCAACTCATGCATATTTCATCCCTTAATTCTAACTTATCTATTGCTGAGTTTGTAAGACTCAGCGTTGGTCTATTAATATTATTATCCTATCGCTGTGTTTGTAAGGTACAGCGTGCATATGGCTATTTAAGATAACAAACATGTGTCCCTATTTTTACTGCTCTCTCAGTTCGTCTACCTGTTGGACCTTGAGAGCGCACCAGGCATGTTTGTTATCTTATCTTGATATTATGTAAGTATGTTCATGCTTGAACATTCTGCGGGGGGCCAGCAAATGTAACAGCTAGCAACTGTTGCCTCTGGTTTTGCTTTTTCTTTACATAAATGGAAATTACAACTATTATTATTATTGTTAATGCTAAGGAAATATGACCATTCATGGTGTGAAATGCCAGATCCTCAATGTGCACTTTTTGCCTGTGTAGATTGTTTATGTTTTGGTGTAGTCGCTGTAGTTCCACTGAGTTATTTACTACAATGTGGTGGAGTGGTGTCGGCACCCATGTGCTGTTGTGGTTGAGTACTTTTAGGAAGAGTAGAGAGTACCTTGCTGTATCTGTTGATGTGACTTCCTGCGGTGTTATGATGGTGATTTTACCTATCCTGGCTGTACATCCAGCGTATAGCTCTATTATGCCTTGGTTAGGCAATAGGGTCATCTCCTGGTAGTTTCCGCATATTATGTGAGCTGACGTCTTTTCGAATATTTTAAACAACCACCGATTTTTCCATGCAGCTTTTCTAAGAAGGTATCCTCCTCGTACTCGACCATGTTGCATGGCTGCTTGTTGCTGGCTTGATGGGTGATATTTCACAGCTCTGATCGTATGCATCTTTCCAGGCCCAACTTCCCTCGCATAGCCAAGTGTTCTCGTCTTCATGGCGACAACGATTTACTTCAGCTTCGTTCATTGGGTGGTATGCATTTATCTCGTTATTGAAGATAAGAAAATCCGTTTTAATTTTAGGAATTACCCTTCTTCCATTGAGTTCCAGCGGTATTGAAATTGTTTTGAAGAGGCTGGCATGTTGATTTATGTATATGGGCATCCTTGCATCGATGATTAGCATGTTGTCCTTAAATATAGTTTGTGCCTTCATTAGTTTGTATACTAATTGTAATCGATGTGGGGAATTGCCGCGGGGAAGAAGTTGATTTCTTTGCAACCTTTTTTGAATTTCATTGAGCTCGGCTAACATTTTATTTGGTTCAACAAGCGAGGGATGAACTCTTCCTTGGTTAACATCCGTTACAAGCGCAATGACCGCTGATTGAAGATCTTCGGTTTCATCAATCCAGTTACGTACTTGAGTAATTAACATGAAGAATTTTATGGATTCCTTGTAGACGAAAAAGTTCTCTTTTATCGTGTTTGCCATCTTGTTCATTTCCTTTGATACTTCTTCAAAGCTTTTATTTATATCTTCTGTAGTTGAGCGTACCAAGTTTGAAGTTGCGTTGATAATCGAAGTCTGGTTGCTGACATATTCATTAAGGCGTTTCTCGTTCTGGATTATGGTTTGCATGTTTTCTTTGATTCTGTTAGCTGTGCCAATGTCGAAAAACATTATAAACCTTTTTTTCCTTTCCGAAGCTTGAGTGATGATTTTATTTTTCTCCTGTATATTGTTTATTTTCAACTTGACGGTGCGGCTCACGGTTGTACAGTATTCTTTAAATTCACCCAATTTCTCGCAAATGGCGTCCGTTTTCCTCATGACCTCATCAGCTTGTCTCAAAACTTCGAAATATGCTTGCATGTTGTAGTAAAACAACAATTGCCAGCTTGACGAGACGACTTCCACTTTTCCAAGATTGTCCATCAGCATTGCTGTTTGCTGATCCATGTTCTGGATTCTCAACTTGCTTGTATTTGCGGCAGGTATCGTAGAAGCACTTGCTATCTGTAGGATCATTAGCAGGCTTAAAATCGTTGCTTTAACTGGAGTTATTTTAGCTGCTCTTGTTTTGATCCGCTTTTTTGAGTTGTCGACTTGCTCATCTTTGTCCTGAGTTGGTAGTAAACAGATCTTATTTATTGATCTTTTTACTTCACCCGTGTTTGTTTTTACTGTTACTACTCGAACTTTATCATCTTGTCCTTTAGTAGTTTTAGTTATTTTTCCCATGGGCCATCTACCCGGGTGCGTGTTTTCTTGTTTTAAAAAAGGAGTCAAAATGTCATCCCCATCTATGTCACTATCCAAGGTGACTAACGGGCGTGAGTTTAACACTGCTTCAATTTGGCAGAGCAGTGTTGTAAACTCCTCAAATGTGAAGCTGTTATCGCCGATGACCCGCTTGAGATGGTGTTTTACCGACTTTACTCCAGCTTCCCATATTCCTCCCATGTGGGGCTTGCCGGCGGGATAAAGTGCCACTTGATGCCTTCTTTTTCAAGCACCGGTGCCAGATTGCTATTGCCTTTTATAGCGGTGACCAGATCTTTGTCAAGTATTCTAGCTGCACCCGTTTGTGCCGTTGTCTGAATACAGATGTTCGCTTTTGCCGCGTCTGGCAAAAAATCGGCGTAGAGCCTCTAAAAACTTATCTGATGATAAGTCGCTGACGGCTTCCAGGTGTATTGCTTTCGTGGCCATGCATACAAATAGGCCAATGTACCCTTTATATGATTTTTGACCTCTTCCTTTTAAACAGCGAGTTTGGAAAGGTCCAGCGTAGTCGATGCCAGTATTCTGGAACGGGTAATCACCTGTTACTCGATACACAGGCAAATTGCCCATCAGTTGACTGGCCATTTCCTGTCTATACCTAACGCAGGTAATACATTGGCGTACATATTTTTTTAAAGAGTTCCGAAGACCAAAGATCCAGAATTTTCGTTGAATTATGTTCCTTATCAGCTTCATTCCACCATGTAAAGTTTCCTTATGAGCATTGTGTATGATTAGAGAAGCTAAGTTTGATTTTCCAATTATAATTGGGTGCTTCACGTCATATGGCACCATTGCATTTTGAAGACGGCCTCCCACACATAATACTCCATCTCCATCCAGAAAGGGGTTGAGCGGCTGCAATTTACTCTTGCTTCTAGAGATTTTCCAGCTGTCAGCAAATTAATTTCTTGCCCAAAATCAAGCTGTTGTTGTAATTTTACAACGGCTGTTTTGGCTTTCTTTAATTCGTCAACGGTGAGGTAGGTCGACTGCTGTTGCTTCCCTCGTAGTTTTGCTATAAAGCGTAATACATAGGCAGTACGCTTTTAGCTTGTTAAGCGACGAAAATTTTGTCAATAGTGGGATGAGGCAGTTTTCTTTTTTGTTAGAGTTGCTACTATAAATAACTCAGGTTCTTCAAATTGTGGCCACTGATTTGACGGTCTTGTTAGCCACTCGGGTCCTTTCCACCATATGTTGCATGCTTTTAATTGGTTTGGTGAAATTCCTCTTGAGGCGACATCTGCTGGGTTGTCTGCTGATTTAACGTAACTCCATTCGACATGAGGCAACTTTTTGTTTATTTCATCTACTCTTGTTTTGACGAATATATCTTTGCTGCGCTTGTTCTTTATCCAAGCTAGCGTAATCTGTGAATCACTCCATGCTTGCGTTTTGGTGTGGTTTCCTACTATTGCTTGGACTTTAGCTAATAGTTTGGCTAATAAGTGAGCTGCACATAGATCTAGCTTAGGGATTGTTTTTTTGTTTTTTATTGGATTTACTTTGCTTTTCGCTGTTAGCAAGTGATTTTATTTCCAATTTTGGTATACACCACTGCTGCATACGCTTTTTCTGATGCATCGCAAAATCTATGGAGCTCCGTAGCATCAGTGCTCGATTTTCCAGACCAGCGCGGTATTATAATTTTTCTAAGTCTGGCAATGCGCTCGCATATTCTTGCCAATAATTGGCAAGACTGGGCTCCAGCTCGGCGTCCAAGTAAGCGGTAGTTTCCATAGCTCCTGAATAAAGCATTTTCCCTGCAGTGTAGCTGGTGTAAGCCATCCCAGTGGATCGAAGATTCGTGCCATTGAGATAAAATTAGACGCTTTGTTATGCGCACTAATTTTGGACAGTCGACGAAAAATGTAAACACATCCTTTTTGGGATCCCATTGCAGACCGAGAGTTTTTACCGACTCGTCATTGTTTATTATTATTTTTTCGGTTGAGTCTCCTCCTTGAATTCCAGCGATGATTCTGTCATCATTTGATACCCATTTTCTCAAATGCATGCCAGCCTTTTCCATGACGCTTCTAATATCAGTTTGTGTTTTGATGCAGTCGTCAATTGAGTCGCCACCAGTGATTAGATCATCCATGTAAAAGTCTTCCTTTATTGCCGTCATCAGTTTGGTGTTGCCTTGGCAATGCTGATTTGCTAGTTTTTGTAGACAGCGGACTGCTAAAAATTGCGCAGCTGAAGTCCCGTACGTTACCGTAGTTAGCTTGAACTCCTTAATTGCTAACTTTGGGTCGTCTCTCCAGAGGATATATTGATATTCCTGATCGTCTTTGGCGACTTTAATTTGACGGTACATCTTTTCAATGTCAGCTGTCATTACGAACTTCCATAGTCGCCATTTGATTAGTATATCAAATAAGTCCTTTTGTATTTTGGGACCAACTAACATCACGTCATTTAAACTTAATCCGTTGGACGTTTTTGCCGATGCGTCAAAAACTACTCATAGTTTAGTAGTAAGACTAGACTGTTTGGCCTGATCACTGCTTGGTGTGGCATATAATATTTGCCTTGGCCGATTGTGTTCACCGGTTCCATGTGACCCAGTTTTAAATATTCCCTCATGAACTTTTTGTATTCATTGAATATTTGCGGGTGCTTCTTGAACTTCATTTCCATTTGAAGTAGTCTTGCCATTGCCTGTTTCCGAGAGTTGCCTAACTCAAAGTTTTTACGGAATGGTATTGAGACTACCAGCCGTCCCTTTTCATCCTGTATAGTTTTTTCCTGGAACACCTTTTCACAAACAGTGTTGTCTTCCGAGTCGCTGGAGTCGCTTTCAAGCTCCCAGAAGCGTTCCAGATCGTCCAGGCAAATGGTCGTTGTTGCACTGATCACTTTATTGCTGGACGATCTAGCTATGTTGCCGGAAACTATCCATCCAAGTTCGGTTTTTTGACCCAGAGTTCATTGATTTCTTTACTTGTCCTAACATAATTATAGGAAGTAAGTCAACGCCGATTATGACATCAATTCGGCTGGGCTCATTGAAGTGTGGGTCTGCTAGCTCGCAGCCCATCCAATCTTACAGACATTCATGTCAATTTTCTTGCTTGGTAGAGCTCTTTGTAGTTTTGGCATCACAAGCGCCTGTGTTTTTGTAATAAACTGGCTTTTAAACCTGGGTTTAATCATTAGGCAAACGCTGTTTTTTAATATTTCCACGTTTTGTGAAACTCCTTGAACTTCAACATTTCTTTTTGTTCGTCGAAGTTTCAGTTGTTGTGCGGCTTCTTCCGAGATGAGCGTTTTTTGCGAGCCTCCATCGATCAGGTCTCTTAGCTGCTTATAGTTTCCAGACTTATTTTTATCCGGATGAGCGCAGTTGCCAGCAACGTGTCTTGCCCTTTACTTTCCTTAAGGCAATTGCTGCTGACGGTCTCTTTATTATTTGCATCCTCATGAAGCAAATTGTTGTGAGCTTTCGAGCATCGATTGCATTTCCAATCCTTTTTGCAATCTTTGATGCTATGTGTGCCCAAGCATTTGAAGCATAGCGAGCTTTTGGTCACAAATTCCTTGCGCTTTTTGACTGGCTCGGTTCTAAACTTCTGGCATCTCGTTATTTCATGACCATCCAGTTGGCAATAACGGCATCTTTTGTTGTTCGTTTTCTTGGCTTCTGACTGAATGGCATGTTTTTGTACTGAGTCTATTGAGTTATATAGTTGCTCAATAAACTCTAGTACATCGGACAAGGACTGAATTTCCCTAGCCTTCTTTACATGTTGCTCGTAAAGTTGTAGGACTTCTGTGGAAAATCTTCGCAGCAGAATTTGAGCGAATAAAACATCAGCATCACTCAGTAGCTGTGTCCAAGAACTTGCGGATACTGCCTTCATCATTGTTCTTTAGCAGTTCCAAGTCCAGCAGCTGGTTTACGCAGTTAGCAAATATTTTGCGCGTATTTTCGTAGCGCTTGCATATAAGCTCCCACGCTGCATTGTAGCTAGCTGCTGATCCTATTAATAAATGGCCGACGACCATTTTAGCTTCTCCTTTGAGGCAAGATTTTAGATAGTTCAGCTTCCTTGTATCGCTGATGTCTTTCCTGTTGTGAATTACCTCGGAGAACAGCTCGAAGAATGTTGGCCACTCTTTGGGACTTCCATTGAAGTGAGGAAGATCCACTTTTGGTAGCTCTGGAACTTCTTCTTTAATTCGGTGCATGTCACTTATTCTTTTGTTTAATTTTTTTAAAAGAACGTCTACACTGCACTCTAGATCATCGATCTCGTCGATGTCAAATGCAAATTTTTCATAGCGTTCCTCTAATTCTGTAAGTGTTGACTGCACCTTGTTCCAAAGGAAGTTAAGTTTGTTCCTAAGATCATTTATATCTTCCTGGTTGCTGATTTCTAGGCAGGCATTCACTGTATTAATGTGCTGCCTTACCTTCTGTGCTCTTTTGTCCACAAGATCTACCAATACGTCCATTGGGCTTGGGCTCCGTTGAGAAGACATTTCAAATTTCTCTTGAATGTGCTTTCCTTTGGACGTCCCAGGTAGCATTTCCACGTCATTTTGTTGGTCGCTTATCTTGGCTTGGTCGGCAGCTTCGACCTTCATCAGGGACTCTTTATAGGTCCTGATGTTTGCCATTGTGACATCATATATTTTTCCAGTAAAATATTGATGATCGACGACTCCAATTTTCATCAGCATGTCATGATTGGCAGTGAATTCGGCTGCCAAATTATCAACAACTGATACTGCTTCCTTTTTTTCTATTGCCCGCCGGACTTCTTCAAATATCTCCGATTGCTTTTTCAACAGTTGCAGAGTTTGTGCTGACAGCATTTTGTATGTTTTTATTTTCTTTTGGCTAAACGCGTTGGAGGTGTTTTTGTTTGATCGCCTGGTTGATCGTGCTGTGCCTCGACTCACAGCTTGTTATGGTTAGCAAAAAAAAAATTTTTCACTATACACACACACTATTAACACTTCTGTTGTTGAATGCCACAGAAACGCTTTATTATTTTGCAGAGTAAAGTAGCACAGTACTCGAAGGACCAAAATGTTGAGCAGTAAGTATTCGTGGTGTTGTACTTTTTATACTGATCTTTATTTTATATATTATTTTTCTTCTTATATTTCTAAATTGTTAAACTTCTTTGTTTTTCGTTTTTCTTCTTATTAAATCACTTAAACACTAAGCTTACAGAATATAAAACATCCGGCGAATCTCCCGCGCTGGTCCTTTAGATGTCTTCCTTTTTGTCCTGCGGCAGTGCGGCGTAGCGGCGATCCTCAGGGACACTTGTATGCGTGCTGGTCTGCGAACTGATACAACAGAACCGTCGACGGTAAACGGCCGGTTATGTTTTTCGAAAGGAATCGCGAGAGAGGATTAGCTCTTTTTAAATCGCAATCTTGTTGTGGCTCTTTGTGGCACTTTTGCGGGGTACACTGTGTGGCAATAAGGCACTGGTACGCGACACGATATCCTTCATTAGGACATAAACCGGTCCCTGCTCGGGCGCCAATTAAATAAAGTAACGATTAGTTTAATAAAAAAAACGACTTTTATTATGCAAATGCTGTTTAAGAACTAGATTAAGACAGATAAACTTTAAGCTAGAGACCGCTCAATGTAGACGTCGCCGCTGCAGTTGTCGCCGCTGCTGCCGTTGTCGATGGCTTGCATCTTTGGGTGTCGAATAACCGAACTCGGTCCTACGGTGGTGCTCGTTGTATAACGCGCAGGTCGTTGGACCCATGCAGGTGCATGTTGGTAAATGCTGACGCGGCTCACGTGGCGGATGTGCTCCACGCGCTGTCGTCGTGATTACGCTTTGGCGTTTGTAATAATTGTTCTTAACTTACATAAGAGAGTTAGCCGAAATAGCTATAATTGGTGATGGAGCCTGCCTTTTAAAGCTCTTCTAAACAATATGAGTGCGCTATGTCATACTTATGGTACTGCATGCGAGCTTCAAACAGCAGCAGAAATCCGGGTTCATGTCGTTTATAAGAATAGTTAAATCGTGGTAATCTCTATGTATATATAAATATAGTTTAAAAAAACTAAAAAACACGCTTTTAGAGCATATCAAACTAAAAAGTTAAAAATAATTTTTCAAATAGCTTTAAAACAATAATAAATGATAAATAGTATTATTGTTAAAAAAAAGCGTTGGGCGCTCGATGCACGAGATATATGGACAAAGCGCCCCACGCCTTTTTTACAATAATACTATTTATCATTTATCCCTCTACCTCAAGTTAGTTCGTTGGCCGAGCGGTCTAAGGCGCGGGTCTTCGCTCCCGGACTTTACCGGTCGTGGTTTCTAATCTCGTCCACGGTCGAATGAGTCTCTTGCTTTTAGTCCAAAGGAAGTTACATACATATAAACATACAAACATACAAACATACAAGTGAAGCTAATATAAGCGTGTTAAAAAGAGTTTGTCCTGATGACAATGGAAGAGCCACAGCCTAAACGAAAAGAGCTAGAAGGCTGAAATTTTCACACAATTTCCATGCAGGTAGGAGGTGAGCACTAAGAATGGAATTTTTATTCCGACAACTTCTTTAAGTACCTCCCATACGATTTGGAGCACTTTTTACCCATTTTAAAAAACAAATTAGAATTAGAACAAGTACCCATTCCACTACCGTCGCCTGATTGTCGCACAAGCTGAGGGTTTCATCGCGAGCGAGAATACAAAACAAAACAAATGCGCAGTGACGCCTTCGCGTCGCACAAGCAAAATCTTAAAAAAAGGTTCGACACTTGCAAAGAATAAACGGATTTCGGCTTCTTAATGAATAAGTGCATACACAATTAAGTAACAATGCGCTTGAAAATAATTTTCATAATTTTATGTACATGTATCACTTCACACAGTGCATATTCTTTTTTTTCAAATTTGTGTGCCTTTGACAATTGATTTACGACCCAAGTAGCGTTTGTTGTTGTTGTCAGTTTTGTTGTTGGGCCGCACTGCTACTTTTTGTTGGTGTCATTGATTTTCAAAAAACATCAACAACATAACAAAACTTGGTGCGTCTAGAAAAATTTCCCACACCAGAATATGTTATGGGGGTGGATTCGCCTATGTGCTGCTTATATAACTTAGACAAAACGTAACACACTAAAATTATTGATATACAATTTTAATAACCAAAGGGCGTTCACATAAGCGCGCGTGTTGCTCTTTGATATTTTGATATCTCGCTCCTATCATGCGGCTTTGTTGTTGCACATTTACGTTCACTCTCTATTTTATGTGCGCGCTTTGCATGTCAATCATAAAGTTTAATAACCCTAGCTCCTCCGCACACACTCTGAATCAAATCTATAGGCAATATACAATTCACTTAACTGCAGCCTCTTAGATATGTTTTGCATTGATTCAGTGCGTGTGAAGAAGGTAGCGATACTACGCTCTTTGATTGACTTGCAGAGCTCGCGCATAGATAAGAGAATTAGCCGAAATAGCCAACAACGAAGGCGCGATTTAAAAATAATTTGTCATCTAGCGCCGAACATGAAGATCGATGCGCGAGCGAATCTGAAAACAAGTAAGAAGGTTTTAGTCGAGATATCCCGACTAAAAGATACCCTGAACCCGTGTATAAAAATGACTTGCAGAAGTGAGTTTTACTTGACTTTAACTTTAATTTAAAATATCTCGAGTGTTTCTTAACTGATTTGGATCAATTTTCATGGAAGTTATAAATTTATCCATAGTTTCAACTTCTATTTAAAATTTTCTTAATTCGAAATTTTTCTGTTATCGATTCCATATGTATATCGAAAGCAAGAATAGTTATCGATAGTTTGAAATAAAGTTGATCTGCCTATGGCTTAGGAGAAGTTATGTTCCAAATTTGAAGTCTCTAGGTCTTTTAGTCTTTGAGATTGACGCGTTCATACATTCGGACGAACGGACGGACAGACGGACAGAAGGTCATGGCTATATCGACATGGCTGTTGATGCTGATCAAGAATATATATATTTTATATGGGGTTGGAGATGCTTCATTCTGCCTGCTCAAAACAATTATACCCTTTTTTATCCATTTCATGGTTCAGGGTATAAAAAAATTTAATATTTTACGAATCGATTGCTTTCCAAACAACGTTTTCTTATATTTTGTACCCGCAGTAAGAGAACAGAGAGAAGAACAAAGAAAAAGAAATGTGACTGTTCATGGTACTCACAGTAAGCAGCATGCATAGTTGTGAGAATATATGCATGTTTGCATCACAAAGAGCGGCTTAAAGCTTAATCAGCGCGCGCGTCGCTCTTATGACTGCCGCTAGACATAAAATAATTTGAATGCAATCATGCGTCTTTGTTGTTATTTACGCTCACTCTTTTGTTTATGCGCGCGCTCTGCATGTCAAACATAAATTTTAATATCCCTATCTCCTCCGCACTCACTAAGCTAAGCTTGCCATAACTAAGAGGCTGCAGTTAAGGGAATGGCATTGCCTAATTTGCACCACCCATTGTATGTTAGAGCTCGGTGTCTGTTGCTTAGAGGAATAACTGTAATGCTCTTTCCAACATTATGTTTTTGCATACAATGGTAAGAGAATTGGTTATGCATTTTAGTTCATATTTAATGTGAACAAAGAAAGGATAAGGATAATAATAACATCGAAAGTTACTTTTTGAATCAGTGAGTTTTTCAATATTCTGATTTTCGTATTATATACTATATATACATTCCTTTAAAATTACGTATATATATAAGTTCATTTTAAATACGTATTTTATGATAAGTTATAATAAAATTGAATTGCTATTATTAAAATATTTAAATAACGATCAATGTATTTTAATTTCTTTTGTTGTTTTTTAAACACAAGAAAATTAAGTCGATTTTAGACTTAATAATTGAAGCAACCTTATATATAGTTGTCTTCTATTTTGCATATTATATAATAGTTATATAGACGCTGCTTTAGTGCATTTAAAAATCAAATAAAACTAAGCAGTCTGAATATTCTATTAAATTAAAATAAGTTGGTATGTTCAATTTAATTGAATTCTGAACTTTGTATAGACGCTGTAACGTTGTACAGTGAAGTCAATTTTTGACTTATTTTGAAGTATTTATTTATTTATAAACTTACTTTAACTTAAGTTGTTAATTTGTTTGTTGTTTTTTTTTTCAACAAAATTATTAAGTCGATTTTAGACTTAATAATTGAAGCAACATTATATATAGTTGTTATCTATTTTGCATATTATATAATGGTTATATAGACGCTGCTTTAGTGCATTTAAAAATCAAATAAAACTTAGCAGTCTGAATATTCTATTATATTAATATAAGTTGGTTTATTCAATTTTATTGAATTCTATACTTACGTATAGACACTGTAACGTTGTAACAATCGTTTTACAGTGCAGTCAATTGACTCACAGCCTAATTAAAATATGTCTATTGAAGCTTTAGATATTAGTGGTGTTTGCCATAATTGGTGATGGAGCCTGATGGTGTGCGATAAGATAAGCTGTGCGATATGTCAAATTCAAATACTTATGGTACTGCATGTGAGCTTCAAGCAGCAGCAGAAATTTATGCTGTAAATTTTCAAGTTTTTCCTATTTATTACAAGCATTCGGAAATAATATGCATCCTAAAAAAAGACTGCGTTTTTATCGTTCCATTAATGAATGGACATTTTGATGTTTATATTCCTTTAGAGGAAGTATTAACTCACGATTCTGATACCTCAAGTGAATGTATAACTGAAAATGTCAAAAATCCTGTTAAAAGACGTAGTCGGTTCACCGGCAAAACAGAAAAAAATGTAAAAAAAAACCTTTATTAGAAAAAAAAATAGTGATATCAATAAGGGTAAGCGCATAGAAGTATCAAAAGATATCGTGTTAATAATCCTAATGTTATTAGAGTTGTAGTGAGACGAGATCAGGCTAATAATCCTGAAGCTCATAGAGTTGTAGTGAGAAGACATCAGGCTAATAATCCTGATGCACGTCAAGAAGGCGTTTACGTGCATGGAGTTTTAAAGCCATGTCTGGCTTAAACTATGATTTTGCAATAGCTTACAAGTCAGATAAAATTACTCAACTTAAAAGCTTTACAATTGGTGGACATCCAAAGCATGATCATTTCATTGATCGTATAAGAAAGTAAAACAGCTGCTTTCAAATGACTTCTTTTGTAAGTACAAAAATTATAAATGAAAGTTGTTCAACCTTCAAAGTCCAAGGACAGTGTATCACCTAATTGGTAGTGTCCGACCTTTGCCAAATGAAGAAATACAGTTTCTTCAAATTTATTTTGTTGGTGATGATAAAAAGGAAGCTCAACTACGTTGCAAAAATATTTCAAATGTTGATTTAAGCGTAGTAAAGGATCTTCAATGTATGTTTCATCATCATAATCGTTATGTTTAAGATCTAAAAATGGCTTTCAATAAAATACCAAGAAGTACTAAAGACTATAAATTGATTATACATGCTGATCGAACACCCGCTGGTGCTCACAAAGGGCTTTTCAATGCACCTCAATCAAGCGAAGTAGCTTTAGTTATTGTTGGTCAGCAATTTGAAAAGCGCGATATTATTATTGAAAGCCATAATAATAAATTTCATCGTATAAGTGAGGTGCATCGATCATACGATGCCTTACAGTACCCTTTGCTATTTCCTTATGGCGAAGATGGCTATTCAGTGGATATACCACAATGGAATCCATTATTAAAAAAAGAAGGAACCAAAAAAAATGATATCTGCGTTAAGCTTTTACAGCTATAAAATAATGATACGTCAATCTGAGATAAATCATTTAATTTATTGTTGTTCCCTTTTTAGTCAGTTTTTGGTTGATATGGCAAAAGCGGGGCTTACCACATATACATATTCTACTTTGGTTGGAAAATAAATAAGACCATAAAACGCTTTATACACCCTTAGTACGTCCTATTCTGGAGCATGGATCTTGTGTGTGGTCCCCACAATACTCGATTCACCAGGACAGAATTGAATCTGTGCAGAAGAAATTTCTTCTATTTGCCCTTAGAAGTTTTAAAGGGTTGCTGGAGTTGACTTACCCCCGTATTCAAGTAGACTCCTTTTGATAAATCTTCCCTCCGTGTTAAACCGTAGAACTATGCATGGAGTATTATTTATTACTAACCTACTTAATGCTGAAATCGACTCATCAGTTCTTTTGAGTCGAATTAAATTTAATGTCCCGGTTAGATCTTCACGTAACTTTTTACCCCTTAGCCTTGATCGTTGCTTCAGCAACTATTTAATTCATGAACCATTTCGTGTTATATGTTCTGACTATAACAAACTTTATTCTCTTGTCTCCTTGGAGGCCTCAATTCCAGTACTAAAAAGATCGATCCTTTGTGCTTTATCTAATCGTAACCACTAACTACTAATCTAACGCTGGTCTGATTGGGTTTTTCTGGGTTTTTCCCAATCCTCGCAACAAATGTTGGACTGCTCAATTTTTTATTGAATTTCCCAGAGCTTTGACTTTAAATTTTAATTATTTTTTCCGAATTATATATTATTATATATTTTACTTAATTTAATTATTTTAATTATTTTAAATTTAAATTAAATTTAGATGACTATAAATAAATAAAATCGATAAAATCTGTGCCGAAATTATTTAACATTGTTAAGTCAAATATGATTCATGGTCCTTGGGGTGCATTTAATAATAAATCGCCATGCATGAAAAATGGAAAATGTACCAAAGGTTTCCTCGACAACTACTTAAAGAAACTGTGACTGGAAAAGATAGCTACCCTCTATATCGTAGAAGAGCGATAGAAGATGGTGGTAATGCAATTAATATAAATGGTAATTGCATAGATAATCGTTGGGTTGTGCCTTATAACTGTGTACTATTGAGAAAATTTGAAGCTCACATAAATGTTGAGTATTGTAGTTCGGTAAAGTCTATTAAATACATTTGTAAATATGTTAACAAGGGCAGTGATCAAGCATCATTTACTCTTGAAGACCAACGTAATGAAATTAATATGTACGAAACTGGCCGTTATATACATAAGTAGCTCAGAAACGGTATGGAGAATCCTTGCATTTCCCATACATGAACGTTTTCCGGCTATAATGCAATAATGTTAGTATTTTGTCAAATTTCAGATGCTCTTAAACTTTGGAATACTTATAAAGAGAGTTTCTCAGAAGGTATTTAATAGCCTTTAATTTTTCACAAGACAGAAATATTTACATTGAAGATATTGGTGGTCAAAACTTGACTTATTATGGACTTTCACTACCAATTAGATCCAAAGAAATTGTTCCAAATATTGAATATCATATAGAAACAAATTATGAATATTGCGATAATTTTGTTGTTAATAATGAGCTACTCCTTACTGCTGAACAAAACAAGTATACGACAAGATACTACATAGCGTTGAAGCAGAAGAGGGAGAAATCTATTTTCTAGATGCACCTGGTGGAACAGGTAAAACGTGTCTTTTAAATTTATTATTGGCAGGTAAGTCAAAGTAAAATAATTGCACTGGCCGTTGCTTCTACCGGTATCGTCAATTTGATTCCTTTAGAAACACCACATTGCTCAATTTCAAAGCAATCTAATATTGCTGCTGTGCTCAAAGATTGCAAGCTTATTGTTTGGGATGAGTGTACTATGGGCCATAAAGGTGCTTTTGAAGCTGTAGATCGATATTTGAAAGACATTCGAGATAGTGAATACTTAATGGGTGGCATAACTGTTCTCTTAGCTGGTGATTTTCGACAAACTCTTCCAGTGATCCCCAGAGGAACAAGAGCAGATGAAATAAATGCGTGTTTAAAGTCTTCAATTTTGTGGCCCAAAATACAGAAAATTGCATTAACCAAGAATGTGCGAGTGCACTTAAAAGGTGATAGCATAGCTGGTGAATTTGCAGCAATGTATCTTCAAATAGGAAATGGATTATTTCCAACCAAAAAAATGATATCTGCGTTAAGCTTTTACAGCTATAAAATAATGATTCGTCAATCTGAGATAAATCATTTAATTTTTGTTGTTTCCTTTTTAGTCAGTTTTTGGTTGATATGGCAAAAGCGGGGCTTACCACATATACATATTCTACTTTGGTTGGAAAATAAAATAAGACCATAAAACGCTTTATACACCCTTAGTACGTCCTATTCTGGAGCATGGATCTTGTGTGTGGTCCCCACAATACTCGATTCACCAGGACAGAATTGAATCTGTGCAGAAGAAATTTCTTCTATTTGCCCTTAGAAGTTTTAACTGGGTTGCTGGAGTTGACTTACCCCCGTATTCAAGTAGACTCCTTTGATAAATCTTCCCTCCGTGTTAAACCGTAGAACTATGCATGGAGTATTATTTATTACTAACCTACTTAATGCTGAAATCGACTCATCAGTTCTTTTGAGTCGAATTAAATTTAATGTCCCGATTAGATCTTCACGTAACTTTTTACCCCTTAGCCTTGATCGTTGCTTCAGCAACTATTTAATTCATGAACCATTTCGTGTTATATGTTCTGACTATAACAAAATTTATTCTCTTGTCTCCTTGGAGGCCTCAATTCCAGTACTAAAAAGATCGATCCTTTGTGCTTTATCTAATCGTAACCACTAACTACTAATCTAACGCTGGTCTGATTGGGTTTTTCTGGGTTTTTCCCAATCCTCGCAACAAATGTTGGACTGCTCAATTTTTTATTGAATTTCCCAGAGCTTGACTTAAATTTTAATTATTTTTTCAGATTTATATATTATTCTACATTTTACTTAAATTAATTATTTTAATTATTTTAATTTAAATTAAATTTAGATGACTATAAATAAATAAAATCGATAAAATCTGTGCCGAAATTATTTAACATTGTTAAGTCAAATATGATTCATGGTCCTTGGGGTGCATTTAATAATAAATCGCCATGCATGAAAAATGGAAAATGTACCAAAGGTTTCCTCGACAACTACTTAAAGAAACTGTGACTGGAAAAGATAGCTACCCTCTATATCGTAGAAGAGCGATAGAAGATGATGGTAATGCAATTAATATAAATGGTAATTGCATAGATAATCGTTGGGTTGTGCCTTATAACTGTGTACTATTGAGAAAATTTGAAGCTCACATAAATGTTGAGTATTGTAGTTCGGTTAAGTCTATTAAATACATTTGTAAATATGTTAACAAGGGCAGTGATCAAGCATCATTTACTCTTGAAGACCAACGTAATGAAATTAATATGTACGAAACTGGCCGTTATATACATAAGTAGCTCAGAAACGGTATGGAGAATCCTTGCATTTCCCATACATGAACGTTTTCCGGCTATAATGCAATAATGTTAGTATTTTGTCAAATTTCAGATGCTCTTAAACTTGGAATACTTATAAAGAGAGTTTCTCAGAAGGTATTTTAATAGCCTTTAATTTTTCACAAGACAGAAATATTTACATTGAAGATATTGGTGGTCAAAACTTGACTTATTATGGACTTTCACTACCAATTAGATCCAAAGAAATTGTTCCAAATATTGAATATCATATAGAAACAATTATGAATATTGCGATAATTTTGTTGTTAATAATGAGCTACTCCTTACTGCTGAGCAAAACAAGTATACGACAAGATACTACATAGCGTTGAAGCAGAAGAGGGAGAAATCTATTTTCTAGATGCACCTGGTGGAACAGGTAAAACGTGTCTTTTAAATTTATTATTGGCAGGTAAGGCAAAGTAAAATAATTGCATTAACCAAGAATATGCGAGTGCACTTAAAAGGTGATAGCATAGCTGGTGAATTTGCAGAAATGCATCTTCAAATAGGAAATGGATTATTTCCAACCCATGATAGCAAAATAACTTTACCATCCACTTTGTGTCATGTTCTGAAAAGAATTGAAGAGCTAATTCTAAAATTATTTCCGGATATTACAAATATCTCTGAAAAATCACTGGAATGGTTTTCAGAACGTGCTATTTTGACTGCGAGAAATGACAATGCATTGGAAATAAACGAGTTTTTATTAAAATCATTTCAAAGTGAAGAAATGACATACAACTCTATTGATTCTGTGACTGAAATCGAAGATGCAGTTCATTACCCCCGTCGAGTTTCTTAATTCATTAAATGCGGCTGGCCTGCCTCAACATAAATTAACTTTAAGGATTGGTTCACCTGTAATGTTGATTCACAACTTGAAGCCGCCAAAACTGTGCAATGGTACAGATTGCAAGTTAAAGTCCTTCATAAGAATGTTGTCGAAGCAATGGTCTTTACTGGCAATGGTATAGGGGAAACGGTTTTTATACCGAGAATTTCATTAATACCTTCTGATTCTGAATTGCCAATCCAATTTAAAAGATTGCAATTTCCTTTAAAAGTTTTCTTTGCCTTAACAATTAATAAATCACAGGGACAAACTCTTAAATTAGCCGGACTAGACTTAAGACACGATTGTTTTTCTCATGGCCAATTTTATGTAGCCTGCTCAAGAGTCAATTCACCAAAAATTTTATTTGTATTAGCACCTGACGGAGAAACAACCAGTATCGTTTATAAAGAAGCTCTTAACAATAATTAATAATTACAAATTAAATTCAATAAGTGGATAAGGCCTACTGGGGAAACCACAATAAGAAATGACGCGCCTGATTCTTTACCTCAATGGTGGCGTGGAAAAGATGATATTCAATACTTTGCTTTAATATTTTGTGAAATATTTTCTAATTTATTTATTTTGTATCTGTCTTCTATTGCTAAAATTTATATAAACTATCCGCGCAGCGAAGTAAGCGGGCCACTTACTAGTCATTATTATAAATTATGATTGGGGGGTAATTAAAGTGACAGCTACTTCCAGGGGTAGAACCACCAGTTTCCTACTACTGATTTTCGACTTAATAATTGAAGCAACATTATACATATATAGTAGTCTTCTATTTTGCATATTATATAATCTCTATATATATCAAATTCGCACATCGCTTTTGCATCGCAACGGACGTGTTTTTTTTTATGCGCTTCGCTTTTTTGACTATTGTGCGTCTTATTTCTTCTATTAATTTCGCGAACTTGTGTAAACTAATAGTTTTGTGACTTTGTGTTTTGTCGGTTTGCCTAAACCCAAAGTGGACATTAAATTAACGATTTAATATGCATTTGTTTTAAAGTGTTTCCAAGCACAACAACAATTTGCAGTCCAGCATACTGAAAAATTTGCTCAACTTGCTGCTGCCTGCTTTTGTTTTGTTTTGTGTTTTTACGCTCACTCTCTCTCTCTTTTTTTAAGCACTGCAGTGCATTAAACCGTTTCTTGATCGTTTACTCTAACGCGCTCTTTTGTGTTGGTGTTGGTCGCGGTCAAACTTCTCTCCGTTGCTTGTTGCTTTCGGTGGTCGCGCTCGCGCCGTTTTTGTTTGTGAAGCTGTGAAGTAAGTTTTGTTTGTAGCTTTCTATTTGCACATTAGGGTGGACCTGTATCTTAATAATAACAATTTTCTGCAGAGATTTTTTTTTTTTATTTTTCTTTATTTATTTTTTTTACTTTTATATTATTTTAATAAATTCAATAAAAATGTCTGTTTGCTGCTATGCGAATTGTCAAGTCCGCGCTAACTCAAAAATGGGTTTTGTCTGCTGCTGGATGTGCACAATGTTGCTCATGAGCAATGTGCTGGCATTAGTGGCCGTATCTCAGACCTCTTGAAGAATACTAATTTAGAGTGGCCGTGTTGGTCATGATTGGAGAAAAAAAAAGACACTGCAAGCTCTATAGGAACTCAGCTTGGCTTAGAGGGCGTTTTCTGTCAGTTGAATAAACTGTGTGAAAAATTCTCATCGGTTCAGAGAAACCTTAGCGAGAAAAATCTCGTACAGGATTCTCCAAAGCGTAAAAAGGCCAACGTTGGGCAGTTATCGGGCTCTGTGACGTTGGAAAATACTCCAAACGCTCCGATACCACAGGGTAAAGTAAATAAAATCTTCATGTCCCTTCTACTAAAGTTATCGAGAACTTAGATGATATAACAATAACTCCCATGGATATTGTCTTATCTGATCCCGATCCTTCGGTTCCTTTGGTGGTTAGTAGTGTTGATGTTAGTCAACAAAAAAACTCTATCAAACCTAAAGAGCCAAATATTCAATTATCCGAGACTGAGTCTTCCAAACCAGCCTCAGTGGAGGATATAATTAAAAAATTTGTTGCTGTCCCACCTAAAAAACAAATATTTGTTTCAAGGCTTCCCCCTGATTTAACATCAGATGATGTCAAGGTCTATATCAAGGCCAATCGAATGCCAATGTCACGGTGGAGAAATTCAAATTTTCTTATGATCGGAACATTTCGTCTTTTAAAATAAGTGTTCCGAATCAAGATTTTTGCACTATATGCTGCAAAGAATTTTGGCCAGAACACATAATTGTGAAAGAGTATACTGCAAGAAAAAAAAAATCGGCCCCCGATTGTATCTACACTTGCAGTGGTTGGTTCTAAGGTAACTCTCCCAATTACTGATAGTTCAAAAAACTAACATCCTCCTTCTTACTTGGCTATCAGAATGTAAGAGGTCGTTGTAGTAAACTCACTAGTTTATACCTTAATAGTCTTTCTTTCCCCTTCCATGTCATTGCCTTTACTGAAACGTGGTTAAGGCAAGACATTCTCAATTCCGAAATTCTATGTAGTACATATTCTATTTATAGAAAGGACCGTACTCTTCGGCGTGGTGGTGGAGTGCTTATTGCTGTGAATGTTGACTTTCCTTCTGAAACAGTCGTATTAAATAGTTCTTTTGATATAGAGTTTATTGCTGTAAAGCTATATATTTACGGTATTAACATTTTTATCACTTGTTCCTATATACCTCCTTCCTCTGATCTCTCTATCTATGAGACACATCTATCTGCTATTCATTCTGTCTCTGCCTTGCTTTCTGATCGCGATTTTCTTGTAGTTCTTGGTGATTTCAACATTGCTGAAGCTACTTGGATTTCTTGTCCTGACTCTGGTGCCCTGACTCCCACTGCCCCGAATGAATTTTAATCGACTTACTTGGGATGTCATTGAGTCAAATTAATGCTATCCCAAATTCTCTTAATAAAATGCTTGATCTGATTTTTGTTTTGGATTCATCATCTTCATCCGTTTCCCGTTCCCAGCCTATATCTTATCCCGAAGACTTATACCATCCTGCGTTACACTGATAGAAATAATCAAGTATTCCGTACTCAAAACCCCACATTTCGAACTTGATTTCTCACTAAGTACGGAATTACTGAATCCGAGAATGTCGTACTCGATTCAAGTACGTTTGTTTTAAGTTCGTTTGTTTTGATTTGAGTTTTCTTTTCACTTGAATTAAGTTCTTTCAGAACTCGATTTAAGTTTTTGAGTACTCAAAATGATAAATCATTAAGTTTTTAAAATAAGTACGTGCAAACTTGGTTCGAGAATTCGATACTTGATCCAAGCATGATAATACTTGATTTTATTAATTTTTAAAGTCTTATATAGATACATGGCGCAGCTAGAGCTTTTTAAAAGCTGGCTATCATTCTCAGGATTAAGCTAGATATGAAAGAAATTAGAAATAACTTTTACAATATTGTCTGTATATGCTTACAGCGCCGGGATTTGAACCACAGATCTCGTGGTATTGCGTCGAGTGCCTTAGCTGTTGAGCCAATTCCAGGCACATTACGGCTGCAGTTCATTTTTATGTTAAGTGAACTTGGCTTACCTCAGCTTTTTCTGTCATTTTAATGCTTATTAATGATTTAAAAAAAAAAAGTACAAAAGTAAACTATTAACATGTAACCCGTTTTTAAAAATCAAAAAAAAAAAAAAATTCATGTCCGCCGGGATTTGAACCCGATAATCGTACTTGAATCAAGAATTTCGTACTGGATTTAAGTATTTCTGGAATTATACTTGATTCAAGTTCTCGTATTCTTAATTCAAGAACGTTTGTACTTGATTTAAGTATTTTTAAACTCATTTCAAGTATTTTATTCTTGATTTAAGTTTTTGTATGCTCATTTCAAGTATTTCATACTTAAATCAAGAATGAAATACTAGAATCGCAAATACTCAATTCAAGTACGTTCGTACTTAGTTTTAGCACGGCTTTTTTTCTTCCCGGACGCGTTGCAATGTCAAAATGCCTTTGAGTCGAGTTCGTCAATTTCGGAAAACTGATTTTGAGGGTCTCGCCCTGCTTTTATCCCATACTGACTGGTCTCCCCTCTACGAGTCTGACGACTTGGACGTGGCAATCAGTATTTTTTACAATACCTTATATTCTTTATTTGATTTATGTGTCCCGGTTGGTAAGCTAAACAGGTCTAATAAACCTGTTTGGTTTACCCGAGAAATGACAATTCTCAAAAATCGAAAATCTAAACTCTACAAGAGATTTAGAAAAGCGGCTCATCGGTAGCCTATTCTGATTACTTGATTGCTCGTGCCAGTTTTGCTATCTTAAACACCAATGTTATAAGAATTACCTGACTCGGTGTAGATTACAGTTTCAGCAGGATCCAAAGCGGTTTTTTGATTTTGTTAATGCGAAGCGTAGGTCATCGACACTCCCAACGGAAGTATTCTTTGAGGAAGCGAAGGCCAATTCTGATCAGGAGATTGCAAATATATTTGCCCAATTTTTTCAAACGACGTATAGTTCTTTTCAATCTCAAGTCGTTTGCCTTACCCTTATCAGGTTAATGGCTCGAATCGCATCTTTGGACTGAAAATCACTGAGAACTCACTTTTAAATAATCTACATGTTTTGAAACCTATATTTTCCCCAGGACCTGACGGAGTGCCAGGCTGTGTGCTTAGACACTGCGCTCATGGTCTTTTAAAGCCATTGCTTAAAATGTTTAACTTGTCCCTGGAGTTAGGCTCCTTTCCAAAAATTTGGAAAGAGTCATTTATTATTCCACTCCATAAAAAGGAAACAAATGTAATGTTCAAAATTATAGGGGTATCTCCAAGTTGTCTGCTATTCCTAAGATTTTTGAAAAATTAATAACCTCCCATCTTCAACACCTTTGTAAATCTATTATTTCACCGTGCCAGCACGGATTTATGAAACAACGATCTACTACCACTAACTTGTTAGAATTTACTTCGTTTGTTATCAAGGGTTTTCAGGACAAATTGCAGACTGATGTTATTTATACTGATTTTAGTAAGGCTTTCGACTATGTAGATCATCATCTACTAATACATAAACTAGAACTCTTGGGCTTTTCAAATATTCTAGTTCTTTGGATTAAAGACTACCTAACTCTTAGAACTCAGAGGTTTTTATTTAAAGGGTCCGTTTCCAAGACGGTTCAGATCACTTCAGGCGTTCCTTTATTATTTATTTTGTTTATAAACGATCTTCCATCGGTTATAAAGTTCTCTTGGGTTTTGATGTACGCTGATGATGTAAAGTTATGCACGTCAGCTGCAACTCCCCTAGCTGCTCAACAGCTTCAAAGAGATTAAGACAACTTTCAAATGTGGTGTAAAGTAAATTTTTTAAATCTTAATTACAGTAAATGTAAAGTAATGTCATTTTTTAGATGTTTGCCCTTTTTTAATATGTATTTTCTTGACAACAAACCACTAGACAGAATTGAATGGGTTGACGATTTGGGCATCGTTATGGACCCAAAGCATAAATTGACAAGCATATTTCTTCAATTTCTAATCGAGCATCTGGTGTCTTGGGCTTCATTAAGCGCTGGTCGAAGGAGTTCAACGATCCCTACTTAACAAAAACTCTGTATACTTCTCTTGTACGACCGATTCTGGAATATGGATCTTGTATATGGTTTCCCAAATACGAAATTCATCAGAATAAAATAGAATCGGTACAAAAACAATTTCTGCTCTTCGCACTTAGAGGTCTTAACTGGGACACTAACAATAATTTGCCGTCTTATCGTAGTAGACTTTTACTAATAGATCTTCCTTCTCTTAATGATCGTAGAGTAATGCTAGCATTTTCCTTTTTTCACAAATTAATTAATGGTGAAATTGATTCTTCTGAATTAATTAACCAAATTAACTTTGCTGTTCCTATTAGAAATACTAGAAATTTTGTACCTATATCTCTTCAAACTTGTAATTCTAATTATGCTCTTCATAACCCTTTTCGTATTCTGTGTTCTATTTATAACGATCTTTCCCACTTAATACACAGTGCCACTCCTACTTGCTCTATAAAAAAGTTAGTTTTGTGTCATTTGTCTGCATGTTCGCGATCATCGTAACCGCACGTTAAGCGGAGCGCCCCTCGGTCGGATGGGCGGGAGGTGGGTCGCTTTGTGTGTGGGTCCGCGCGTTAACAAGCCGGTGGTTGGTATCGTTGGACCACTTGACTGTACTGTTGGTTAGTACATCTACGTCCAATAATAAGAAAATATAAAAGAGTTTGTCCTGACTTGAATGGAAGAGCCACAGCCTAAATAAAAAGAGCTAAAATGCTGAATTTTTCACACAATTTTCCATGCAGGTAGGAGGTGAGCACTAAGAATGGAATTTTTATTTGGACACTCCTTCAAGTACCTCCCATACGATATGGAGTACTTTTTACCCATTTTAAAAACAAATTACAATTACAACATGTACCCATTCCACTACTGTCGCCTGATTGTCGCACAAGCTAAGGGTTTATTCGCACAAGCAAGGTCATAAAAAAGTTTCTTACACTTGCAAAGAATAAACGGATTTCGGCTTCTTAATGAATAGTGCATACACAATTAAGTAACAATGCGCTTGAAAATAATTTCATAATTTTATGTACATGTATCCTTCGCACAGTGCATATTCTTTTTTTTTCAAATTTGTGTGCCTTTGACAGTTGATTTACGACCCGAGTAGCGTTTGTTGTTGTTGTCAGTTTTGTTGTTGGCCCGCACTGCTACTTTTTATTGGTGTCATTGATTTAGAATAAAAAACAACAACAACATAATAAACTTGGTGCGTCTATAAAAATTTCCCACACCAGAATATGTTATGGGGGTGGATTCGCCTATTTGCTGCTTATATATCTTAGACAAACGTATCACACTAATATTTATTGATATATTTTGTTTATTTCAGTAAAAGCTGTCGACAATCAAATAATAATAACACAATAAGTTTTGTTTCAATATATGAATTAAATAAAGTAACTATTAGTTTTATAAAATAAAAGACTTTATTGTGTAAATGCTGTTTAAGAACTAGATTAAGACAGATAAAACTTTAAGCTGGAGACCGCTCAATGTAGACGTCGCCGCTGCAGTTGTCGCCGCTGCTGCCGTTGTCGCTGGCTTGCATCTTTGGGTGTCGAATAACCGAACTCGGTCCCACGGTGGTGCTCGTAATATAACGCGCAGGCCGTTGGACCCATGCAGGTGCATGTTGGTAAATGCTGACGCGGCGCACGTGGCGGATGTGCTCCACGCGCTGTCGTCGTGATTACGCTTTGGCGTTTGTAAGAATTGTTCTTAACTCCTCCCCTTTAAACGCGGACATCCTCGGTCGCGATGTAGAAGCGCTCTTGGGTTTTGTTGTCTGCCAAAATTTTCTCTTTTATCTCTTCTTCATTGTTATTTGATGTTTTTCTGGTGATTTTTGTTTCCATACCCATGCTGCGAGTATGGGTACAGCTGGTGGGAACGTACATTTCGTACGGCCTCTTCTAGTTTCCAGGTGGCGTTTTCATATTCTTCCATGTTAAAAACATGAATGATTCTAAATTCGCTATTCTGAACTGCCGAAATTCCGGTTTTTATTGGAATTAACTGCGAGTGCGAATAATCAAGAATGGTTGCCAACCCATGGCATAATGGCAAGAAAAATCTGTTAATGGATATTATGATTTTATATTATTTTGTGAACTATTTTTCCTGATTGAGTTTTTACTGTTGTATTTTGGTCTATTGAAACTATTTCTTTTTATATTTCGATGTTTATTTTGAACCCAGCGTTTTATCTACTCTAACGTAAATAATTTCCCCTTTTTTATATTTCTTTATTGGCTTTCTCTTTTGGTTATGGTATGTCAAATCTTTGTTTTGTTTTTCGCTAATTTTTTACTGGTCTGTTCTCTGGTTGTTTTCAATTCTTGTGGATCTGATATCATATGATTTCCGAAGAATATTTCTATGGGTTTTTTCATGGTGGTCGAGTGAATTGTCTGATTGTATCCTTGTACAGCTTTAAAATTAAATCTTCGAAACTAGCAGTGTCGTCATCTTTTTTGAAGCATCTCATTATTTCAGTCATTGTTGAGTGAAATCTCTCTACTTGCCCGTTGCTTGTGGAAGCGTAATGAGGTGTCGTATAAACTCTAGCCTTCAACTGATCATTTAACAAGAATTTATGGCTGCTGAGTTCATTGCCTTTGCATTGTCCACAACGATTGATTGTGGCATTCCGAACGCTATCATGATTTCTCTGAGATCTTCTGATGCTTTTGATTTTACTATCTTTATTTGCGCGTACTTTGAAAATTTGTCTATTGCGGTGAGAACTATTTTTTTTTTTTTCTGTTGTATACAAATCTATGTGTACAATTTGACCAGGGTATGTGGGGATTGGAGTTTTTTTAATTTATCCTTGCTGTGGGTGCCTATCGTATTTCGCTAGCTTACAAGTTTCGCACTGGTTGGCTATTGCAGTGACTTTTTTTATTAATCCGGGAAAGAAGAATTTATTTAATATTTGGATCTTATTTTCTGTTGGGTTCCTGTGTGCTCTAATATGTTCCTTTGTGATTATTTCATTTTGCTCCCCTTCTAACGGTATATCCGTTACTTGTTTCTGAGTATACCTTACTTTGTAATTGTTAAAATGCGTGGGGATATATTTTGTATTTTTCCCATTATACTCTCGGAAGTGAGTACTCCGTTAATTAGTTTTGGATCTAATCACTCTTTAAGTATTTTTAATAAATCGGACTCTGAGTAATTATTTTTTTTTTTAGTATGTCTATGATATTGTGGAAGGGTATTTTAAATTTATATGACTCTTCTTCAGATATTAATAGGAAAATTTGGTTCTTAAATACATTGATTGGGACTTCCATGACTGTATTAAATTATGTGGGTGAACTGTCATCACTATGATTGACGCGGTTGTGCTGTTTATTTGCGTGTCTGTGGGGTTTCTTGAAAGTGCATCGGCCACTACGTTTGACGTGCATGGTTTATAGTGGAGTTCGTGATTGTATTCTTCGAGGTAGCTTTTCCACCTTTGAGCTTACCGTTATGGTTTTTGTTGCTTAGGGCAAATGTCAGAGTTTGGTGATCGGTAAAGATAAGCACTTTAGAGGTACCGTAAAGGTACATGCGTAGGCTATGTAGTGCCCATACTATTGCCAACATTTCTTTTTCGTTAGTGGCATAGTTTTCTTCGGTTTTTGTAAGCGAACGCGAAATGAATGTGATTGGTCTCCCGTTCTGTGTCCAGAGCTGCGCCAATAGCGTAATTCGAAGCGTCTGTAGTAAGGTGGAACTCTTTCTTGAAATCGGATAAGCATGTATAACATCTTTGAAACTAATGTGTTTTTAATCTTCTAGAAGGCTTCTAAAGCATCTTGTTCTAGAGAAACTTTAATTTTACTGGAAACGTTTTCGAGAGTCGGCCATTCTCTCCCCTGAGTAGGTTGGTAAGTGGTTTCGCTATCTTAGCGTAATCGCAAATAAACGTCTGTAGTAGCTACCTAAGCCTAAGAAGGCTCTCAAATCTCTCAATGTTTTAGGTACTGGGAATTGTTGCATGGCTTTTACTTTTTCGACGTTAGTTTTTACACCATCGGCTGAAATTGTAAGCCTAGAAAATCGACTTCGGTTCTAAAGAACTCGCATTTGTCGATTTGAATTTTCATATTGGCTTTGGAAAGGGTAGAGAATATCTTCTCTAGGTTTTCCGCGTGTTCTTTTTCTGATTTTCTGAACACTATAATGTCATCTATGTAGACGTAACATCTCTTACTAACATGGTCTCTTAGGATGTCGTCTAGTGCTCTCTGAAATATTGATGGGGAGTTCTTTAATCCGAAAGGTAAACGTGTGAACTCGAATTTACCACCATTTACCGAAAAGGCAGTTTTCTCTATATCTTTATCTTTAAGTGGAATCTGGTGAAACTCGCTTTTCAAGTCTATCACGGAAAAATTTGTTGTCACCCAATGTGCTTAAATGTCTCCAATGTCTGGGATTGGGTATCGATCGGATATAGTTACTTTGTTTAATTTTCGGTAGTCTATAACTAATTTGTATTTCTTCTGTCCTGAAGCGTCTAGTTTTTTTGGCACCATCCACACAGGTGAGTTGTACTGTGACCGTGAAGGTCTTATTATGCCATCTTTTAGCAATTGTTCTATTTGTTTCTCTACTTCTGATTTTAGAGAAGCTGGATACTGATAATGTTTACTGTATATTGGTGTATCGGACGTAGTTCTTATTTCACCTGTTACTGTTGTTGTAAACGTTAGCTTTTCGTCGGGGTCAGCGAATAACTCTGCATGCGTCTCGGTCATCCGATCCATGAGTTCTTTCTGTTTCTCCGACATGTGCTCTGCTCTGACTTTTATGTTATTAACGGCTTGAGTGGCCAGTTGCTTGATATTAATCTTATAGTTTCCGTCTATTACCAGAACATCATTTCGGACATCGATTACAGCGTTAAGCTGTTTGAGGGTATCGTTACCCATAAACCATGAAAGTTTTAAGAGTCGGGAGAAGGAGAATTTAATAGGGGTTCAATCGCGTCCGAATAAACTAAGGTAGGTATGATGAGAGATTTTTGTCTGTCCTCCGACAGAATTAGCAAAAAATGGTTTTTCGTTAATTTTGGGGTTTTGTACTAATTTGGATTGGATATAATTTTGATTTGAACCTGTATCTATTAAAAATTTAAATGTTTTCCTTCCCTCGTTTTGCAATTAAAATAAGGCAAGGAGGAACTGTTTAATCTAAAAAATTAATGTGGGCTGTGTCCACTATTCTGTTGTATATTCTTGTTCGTTTTCGTATGGTAAAACTTCTGGTAAGTAATCTACTCCTGTTTGTTCTAGATATTCTAGATAAGCCTGTTCGTAGTCTTCTACTTGCGTATCATGCTCTTGTTCCTCTGTAACCGTTTCTGGTTCGCCTGTAGTTACATGAAATTGTCTCTAAAATTTTTGGAGTGGTCCAGTTTGACCTTGAGGTGGTGGACGCTTTCCATCCACTCATTATTTTGCATCCTATTCATGTAATTGAGGTGTCTTGATCGAATAGAATGATCAATGTCCATAGGCTCCGGTTTGGATTCTGGCTTTGGAGCGAATGGCCTAGGAGGCGCTGCATACGTTTGGCCTTGAGTAGGAAATTGCTGTTGGTAAGCAATTGCGGATATATGGGTCTAGTAATTGGTTTGTTTTGCAAAGGACCTGCCATTGGCAACTGGTGTTGGTACGTAACGGGTCGTGGGGTATGATAGAGTTTAGGGTCGAAATTTCTCCATTGGTTTTGCACTTTGTAAGGGCTTTTGTCCCAGGACTCTCATCATTGTCTGCCTAGTTGGCAAAGGTGGAGGCTGTTGTCTTATTTTGGGCGCAAAAGAATTTCTTTGTTCCTGATTTTCACTAAGCTACACAAATGAAGTGCATGGCTTAGATCTCTTGTTCTTTAATTGCTAAAAGACGTGGTAGATCTCCATTAAACCACGTACGAACGTATCTAAGGCTTTGCCTCTGTAGTTATCGGTTAGAGCCCTAATAGTTTCTGGGGATTCTTCTTGTGCACCTATCTGATTTAATATTAGGGATAACTGGTGGTAGACAGCTTGATAAAATTCGTTTATTGTCATTCGATTTTGGGTCAGAGAAAACTTCTGATATTCAAGAGTTTTTAAGTCTCGTTTATCAGCGTAGTGTGCTGTCAAACATTGGAAATAGCTTTCCAATTCATTGGGGTGTTGTATGATTCTAGAACTGCATCAGCTTCGCCAACTACTTTGTTACGTACGGATAGAGTTGTCAGATAATATTTGTATGACTGTTCTTGCCCTTCATAGATACTTATAATTCGTTCAACGTTTTTTTTTCCATGAATTGAACGTCGTTCTGTCTCCGGAGAATTCCCTGATAAGCCTTGTTATTCCTGGTATTTTTCCTGATCTTCACCTACTTTGGGTCTCACAAATGGAATGTCACGGAGATTCTCGTGTCCAAAATTTATCATCTACGTTATTTGAAGAGTTTCTCTAATCATATTCATTATAACTGTTCTTAATTCTGGCTTGTTACCGGTGTACTGGTACCTGGTTGCCTATTTGTTGCTTGGCTTGTGCCACCTTCGATACCGAGGTTTGCCATGGCATTTACTATATCGTCTGTCATGTTATTGAAAAAACTACGGAATGAGATTATGATTTTAAATTAAGCGACCACAACAATTTGAAAAAATTATTTTTTATGTGAAAATCTTTAGCAGCAATTATCAACGCAAAGATTTATTGATTATGAAAATTTTAATTCTATCTTAATAAATTTTTATTTAACTTTTACTTTAATTATAAGTATTTTTGAATTTTTTTGTTATATTTTAGATAGTCAGTAACTTTTAACTATCACGAAAATAATTTTCATTTTTCACGGATTCTTTAAACTTTTACTTATTATGATTGTAGAATATGTAGCACTTAATTTTAGTTTCTTGTAACTTCGTATTATTTTATATATTATTTTTTCTTCTTATATTTCTAAATTGTTAAACTTCTTTGTTTTTCGTTTTTCTTCTTATTAAATCACTTAAACACTAAGCTTACAGAATATAAAACTCCGGCGAATCTCCCGCGCTGGTCCTTAGATGTCTTCCTTTTTGTCCTGCGGCAGTGCGGCGGAGCGGCGATGCGGTAGGTGACTTTGGATCCTCAGGGACACTTGTATGCGTGGTGGTCTGCGAACTGATACAACAGAACCGTCGACGGTAAACGGCCGGTTATGTTTTTCGAAAGGAATCGCGAGAGAGGATTAGCTCTTTTTAAATCGCAATCGTGTTGTGGCTCTTTGAGGCACTTTTGCGGGTACACTGTGTGGCAATAAGGCACTGGTACGCGACACGATATCCTTCATTAGGACATAAACCGGTCCCACGTCGCCGCTGCAGTTGTCGCCGCTGTAGTTGTCGCCGCTGCTGCCGTTTTTGCTGGCTTGCATCTTTGGATGTTGAATAACCGATATCGGTCTCACGGTGGTTCTCGTTGCATAACGCGCAGGCCGTTGGACCCATGCAGGTGCATGTTGGTAAATGCTGACGCGGGGCACGTGGCGGATGTTCTCCACGCGCTGTCGTCGTGATTACGCTTTGGCGTTTGTAATAATTGTTCTTAACTTATGTATACGTTTAAGTTTTTATATTATTCTTGTTTTCGTCGCACAACTTGTCTTTACTATGTCTGTATCGAGAGTGAGAAAAATCAACACGTGCCATCAGAACTAGTGAACTAAAACCATGAACCGATTCAGTTAATCCATATTCGTTCGCTCACGTTCTATGATTACACTCTCATCTTATCTAGTTCTTTTGTGTACAGTTGGTCACTGTGTCTTTTGAACAAATATGTTTTGAAGCATATTTACAACACACCTCCTCAAAGATACATTTACCAAATTCATTATAATAGTTCTGAGGAACAATATGAATGATTTACATTTGTCTAGAAATGGTTCTAGGATTAAGGAAACCCAGTAAAACCTTAATCAAATCATTGGTTAATATATTATATTCAGTTACAATTATCATTTAACAAATTAGTTTGGATTCAAGTGTTTTGTCTAAATTAGATAAATTATTTCTCTTCAATGAGTTTTTAAACAAAAATTAAATTAAATCGAATTGACTTTATAACAAATAATTAGTTGTGTAGACCCAATTCATTTCTTAGGGTTAAAAATCTAGCAGCAAGAAATGGCTTCGTCAGGGCATGTGCTATCTGGTGCTCTGTGGAAACATACTCAAGAATAATTAGTTTATTTTCAATTGGTTCTCGTGAGAAATGATACTTTGTATCAATGTGTTTTGATCGCTTGTGGCATGTAATAATCCAACATGCCAATCTATGCTATACATATACAACCCTGGTTATCTTCTAGTATGTTAATAGGCTCACTTAATTCAAATTTCAAACTTGACATTAATGATTTCAGCCATAAGGCTTCTCTAACTGCTTCAAATAAAGCCATATATTCCGCTTCAGTAGAAGAAGCAGCTACTGAGTTTTGCTTCCTTGTATTCCAACATATCACATTGTTTCATACATTTTAAATACATAACCAGTCGTACTTTTCCAATCGGATTCGCTGCCTGCCCAATCAGAATCTACATAACCAGTTATAGTGTCTTTAAAATTTTGTCTTTTAATAAAAATTAGTTTTAAATCAACAGTACCCATCAGATATCTTAATACTCTTTTAAGACACTGCCACAATTCTTGATTATTTTTATTTGTATATCTGCTGAGTATACTAATTGCTGTACTTAAATCAGGCCGAGTACATAACATTATGTACATCAAACAGCCAATTAAATTGCTAAACGGTGCATTACATTGTTGATGTGAATTCAAGGCTTCATAATTAAGCTTACTTCGAAGTGGCGTACTGACTGAATGACATTCTTCCATTTTAAACTTCTTTAGGACATTATTTATACATGCTGATTGACTGAGGTACAAACAGTCTTCTTTTCTTTCTACTTTTATTCCAATAAAATGTCTAATTTCAAATAAGTCTGTCATTCTAAATTTACTCATTAAATATGACTTCAGATTTGTCATAGTGTCGCTACTCTCAGTTGCAATCACAAGATCATCTACATACAATAGTATATAATACTTTTAAGGATATCTCCATTATCAAATAGATAAATGCATCGATCTACCGTTGAATTTATAAAGCCCATGTCTTTTAAAGCTTTTTCAAAAATCTCAAACCAACATCGTGCCGCCTGCTTCAATCCATAAATGGACTTGTTCAACTCGCAGACTTGACCACTTTTATACGTTAAGCCTTCAGGAATTTCATATAAATTTCTTCTTTGAAAATACCATTAAGGAATGCAGTCTTCACATCCATATGGTGCACTTGTAAGCTATGTTGGTTTGCTATAGACAGAAGAAATCTAAAATGGATATCCTTGCAACTGGAGCAAATGTCTCATCATAGTCTATATGATATTCTTGTGTGAATCCACGAGCTACTAATCTGGCCTTGTATTTATAGGACTTCCATATTCATTGTTTTTATTAGTAAAAAACCACTTACAATCAACAATGTTTTTATCATTAGGTTGCTCTACCAAAGTCCAAGTTTTATTAAATAATGCGAATCTAATTCTTCTCTTATTGCATCTTCCCATTTAGCTCTATCAGTTATATTTTCAATTTCAGCATATGTGCTTGAAATGTCATTACAAAAGGTATGCGCATTCATTAAACAGCCGTTTATTAATCGATATGAAATGGGTGTCTTGTCCTTTAACCTTTTACTTCTTCTGACTTCAATTTCCATTTCATTTAATTGCAAACTATCCAATTCATCACCATCTGTAACAGTTGTATCGGCATTTTTACAAGTTGTTTCACTAGGTTGTTTATCTGATATAAGACTATCAGAATTTTCATCCGTACTCTCATTCGGGATATTTGACTCCTTTGCTTATGAATCTAAGTTCGCAAACGATTGTAGACCATCCATACTCTCGTTCTGGATACTTTCTACCTGTTCCATACTCTCATTCTGGAACTTTGAGTCATTTAGCACAGCCCTAGAATTTTCCATATTAATATCATCAACAACAACATCTCTTGCTACCAAAAACTTTCGTGAATACACATCCCACAACTTATAGCCATTTGGTTCATAACCAACAAGTATACACTTTAATGATTTATCATAAAATTTTCGTTTTCTCTTTTTATTGTGTACGTATACTGTTGAACCAAATTTTAGCTTGTATTTTCTTAGCTTGTATTTTCTTTGCATTTGCCTATTCTCGATGTGTACACAGAACGCTACGGAATCAACATCAATAGCGTCTACCAGCGTCATCGATTGGATCCAGCGAAAACATCGTTCCGGCGGTTCATCTAACATCTAACTTCCTCCAGTACCTGCAACGAAAAGAAACTGAAAAAAAATTAATTTTTAATTTATTTTTCTCAAACACACAAAATTCGTCACCTACCTGGTCATCATTTTGTCGCCTGTATCCAGTGCTTGTGAAGTCCACACTTCCGGCATGGCTGGTGGCAATGAGTTTTATCCACGGAATCAACATCATAGGCGTCTACCAGCGTCCACCAAAAGTTGCTGCAAAAATAAAAGATGAATACAAAATAGTAAAAATTTTGATTTTAAAGGCCCATTCCCAGCAGCTGCGAAACGTATTTTTAGCTGCAACTCTATATAAAAACAAGTAAGAAGGGTCTATTCGGGAGAGCCCGACTAGAAGATACCCTGAACCCAGTTGCAATAAATATATTTAATTTATATAAGACTTTGGTATACTGGCTTAGCTTCCATCGATTAAGTTCAATATCTCTGGTGTTTCTCAACGGATTTGGACGAAATTTTCAGAAAAGTTCTATCATTATCCATTACTTCAACCCTCATTTTAGATTTTCCAAATTCGATATTTTATTGTTATCGATATTATGTGTATATCGCAAACCAGAATAGTTATCGATAATTTGAAGCAAACTTGTTCTGCTCATGGTATAGGAGAACTTAAATACAAAATCTGAAGTCTCTAGCTCTTGTAGTCTCTGAGATCCACGCGTTCATACAGACGGACAGACGGACAGACAGACGGACAGACGGACATGGCTATATCGTCTCGGCTGTTGATGCTGATCAAGAATATATATACTTTATAGGGTCGGAGATGCTTCCTTCTGCCTGTTACATACTTTTGCACAAAACCATTATACCCTTATTCACCCATTTTATGGGTTAAGGGTATAAAAACAGTTGTCAGAAATTTTCGTGCATGCTTTTCGTTTTTAAATTCCCAGCAACCATCAGAAAAGTTCATCGATCGTTCCGATAGTGGCACAATTGTGGATTCCAAAATCATCTGTTCTTAAAAACGGAATAATAGCTTTACAATTATTCCGCGCAGCATTAGAAATGGACGCACAAAAAAATGTAGAACGAAAGCGGTTTGAAAGCTTTTTTCGAGAAGATAAAATCGCACTTATCAATGAGCATGAAAAAGAAAAACAATTAAATTTAATTACAAATGAGTTCAATGTTTTGTTTAATTTTAACACCAGCCAAATTATTTTGCTAAGGAACAGAACCTTCGCCTGAGTTTACCCTAGCCGCCCCCATCCACCCCAACGCTTCGTCAAAAACGGGAATGCGTGTATCTTCCAGAGTTGTGAAGCTAGAGCCACCAAATTTGGTAGGAAGATAGCTGGCAGTGACCCTCAAAAATCTGCATCAAAGTTTTGGAGCCAAGCCCACCCATTCCGCCCCCCTTTCCCCACCATTTACAAACTTTCAGCTAGAGTCACCAAATTTGGTATGAAGATAGCAATTGACATTCCACAAAGATCTGCATCAAAATTTTGATGCCATGCCTACCCATAACGCCCCCAGCCCCCCCCCCCCCCTTTTCTCACTTTTTACAAACTTCGAGCTAGAGTCACCAAATTTGGTATGAAGATAGCAATTGACATTCCTCATAGATCTGCAGCAAAAACTTGGATGCCACACCCACCCATATCGCCCCAAGCCCCCCATTCCCCACTTTTTGTAAAATTCGAGCTAGAGTCACCAAATTACGTATGAAGATAGCGATTGACATTCCACAAAGATCTGCATCAAAAATTTGGATGCCATGCCTACCCATAACGCCCCCAGCCCCCCCCCCTTTTCTCACTTTTTACAAACTTCGAGCTAGAGTCACCAAATTTGGTATGAAGATAGCAATTGACATTCCTCATGGATCGGCAGCAAAAATTTGAATGCCACGCCCACCCATACCGCCCCAAGTCCCATAGCCCTCCTAACCCCACCTTATACAAACTTTGAGCTAGGGTCACCAAATTTGGTATGAAGGTAGCATTTGACATTTCACAAGGATCTGCAGCAAAAATTTGGATGCCACGCCCACCCATATCGCCCCAAGCCCCCCATTCCCCACTTTATACAAACTTTGAGCTAGAGTAACCAAATTTGGTATGAAGGTAGCATTTGACATTCCACAAAGATCTGCAGCAAAAATTTGAATGCCACGCCCAACCATACCGCCCCCAGCCCCCCTTTCCCCACTTTATACAAACTTTGAGCTAGAGTCACCAAATTTGGTATGAAGGTAGCATTTGACATTCCACAAGGATCTGCAGCAAAAATTTGGATGCCACGCCCAACCATACCGCCCCCAGCCCCCCTTTCCCCACTTTATACAAACTTCGAGCTAGAGTCACCAAATTTGTTATGAAGGTAGCATTTGACATTCCACAAGGATCTGCAGCAAAAATTTGAATGCCACGCCAATTCCACTAGCCATAACGCAAGTATGAACTTCACGAATACTGGATGCAGGCGACAAAATGATGTCGCCGCTGGAATGATGTCTTCGCTGGATCCAATCGATGAGCTGCCAAAAACAAGGATGGACCAGGTATGTGACTGTGATTTTGATTCATGGGTCATATTCCATGCCACCAGCCATGCCGCAAGTTTGGACTCCACGAACACTGGATGCAGGCGTCAATGTAATGACCAGATAAGTGACGAATTTTGTGTTGTAGAAAAATCAATTTAATATTAATTTTTGCTCTTATTCTTTTCCTGGCACGTACTAAAGGACGTTAGATGTTGAATGACGCCGCTGGAATGATGTCTTCGCTGGATCCTATCGATGAGCTGCTAACCACAAGGATGGACCAGGTAAGTGACTCTGTTGCTTATAGCAAATATATTTGATTTTAAAATAAATTGTAACATATCTTTTATTCGTTTTTTGCAGCAATTTTTGGTGGACGCTGGTACACGCCTGTGATGTTGATTCCGTGTGCCACTCACGGATACCACCAGCCATGTCGGAAGTGTGGACTTCAGGAGCACTGGATGCAGATGAAAAAAGAATACCAGATAAGTGACGAAATTTGTGTGTTTGAGAAAAATTATTAAAAATTAATTTTTTCATCATTTATCTAGTATTCGTGAAATTCACACTTGCGGCATGGCTCGTGGCATCGAGCGTTATCCATGGACTCAACATCACAGGCGTCTATCAGCGTCCACCTAAAATTGCTGCAAAATACGCATAAAAACAAGTGGAAACGTTGCAGTCGGACGCAACCGACTGCGGCATACTCGATAGTATTAAAACCAGTAAAAAGAGGCCTGATTGCAAAGGGGTACGGATGGGGCAGGGGTGTACGCTGCCTTAAAGATTCTCCGATGCAGATGGGGATGCCACCAACTGTCTTTCTTCCAAATTTGGTAACTCTAGCTGAAAGTTTGTAAGAGCTGTTGAAAGGGGGGCTGGGGGCGGTATGGGTGGGCGTGGCATTCAAATTTTTGCTGCCGATCCATGAGGAATGTCAATTGCTATCTTCATACCAAATTTGGTGACTCTAGCTCGAAGTTTGTAAAAAGTGAGAAAAGGGGGGGGGGGGGGCTGGGGGCGTTATGGGTAGGCATGGCATCAAAATTTTTGATGCAGATCTTTGTGGAATGTCAATTGCTATCTTCATACCAAATTTGGTGACTCTAGCTGAAAGTTTGTAAATGGTGGGGAAAGGGGGGCGGAATGGGTGGGCTTGGCTCCAAAACTTTGATGCAGATTTTTGAGGGTCACTGCCAGCTATCTTCCTACCAAATTTGGTGGCTCTAGCTTCACAACTCTGGAAGATACACGCATTCCCGTTTTTGACGAAGCGTTGGGGTGGATGGGGGCGGCTAGGGTAGGATCGGTGGGCGTGGCATCCAAACTTTTGATGCAGTTTTTAGGGGGTCATCATCACCTATCTTGGCACCAAATTTGGTGGCTATAGCTCAAAAACTGAGGGAGATATATGCTTTTTTGACTTTAAAATTCGGGGGGCTGGGGGCGGAATGGGGGGGCGTGGCTCCAAAATTTTTGATGCAGTTTTTTGGGGGTTGCTAGTAGCTATCTTCTTACCAAATTTGGTACTTCTAGCTGTAAGGATGTGCGAAATATGTGGATTTATCGGTTTTGAGTTATCGAATTTATCGATTTGCCAGCCCCCCAGTTATCGTAGAACCCCCATCTTGACACTTTAATTTACTATCCCATAGATAAAGAGAATTGGAAAGTTTCAAGTCTCTAGCTTGAAGGGTGTGGAAAAAACTTGCACACATACGGACGGACAGACGGACAGACACCATGACGGACATTGCACAAAACCAATATACTCTTTACCTTCGGTATCGAGTATAAAAACAGTTGTCAGAATTTTCGTGCATGCTTTCCGTTTTTAAATTCCCAGCAACCATCAGAAAAGTTTATCGATAGTTCCGATAGTGGAACAATTGTGGATTCCATAATCAGCTGTTCTTAAAAACGGAATAATAGCTTCACAATTATTCCGCGCAGCATTAGAAATGGACGCACAAAAAAAGTAGAACGAAAGCGGTTTGAAAGGTTTTTTTTCGAGAAGATAAAATCGCTTTAATCAATGAGCATGAAAAAGAAAAACAATTAAATTTAATTATAAATGAGTTCAATGTTTTGTTTAATTTTAACACCAGCCAAATTATTTTGCTAAGGAACAGAACCTTCGCCTGAGTTTACATATTCCTTAATGTCATTTCCAGCAAATTTTGCACAGCCATGCATTTGGCGATCAAAATGCCAAATGCATTTTCAATGCAGAGGCGGCCTCGACTGAGCCTTTAAATAAAAACACGTTCGTGTACTCTAAATGAGCGCGACCCGTATGACTTCATAATCCTCTTGTGTAGAGGAAACGCATCGTCTGCAACAATAAAAAATGGTGTTTAAACTCCTTCGAGAACGTTGTCTGGCGAAATATTTAGACTATCTGCCAAAATTGCTTTCCCAAGCGAGCAATGCGCGAAGGCGCTCAATTTGAAAAATTTAATCAAGTAAGGTGACCAACAAATATTTACACTTTTCCATACAAATACTTGGCACAGCTGGTCACTCTAACTTTATGTGGAACCTAACGAAATAATTGAGCACTTTTCATAAATGAAATTTTTTTTGCTGGGAATGGGCCTTTAAATAAAACAATTTTACTATTTTCAACTAAGTCACTTACCTGGTCCATCCTTGTGGTTGGCAGCTCATCGATTGGATCCAGCGAAGACATCATTCCAGCGGCATCATCCAACATCAAACCTCCTTCCAGTTCCTGCAAGGAAAGAAAAAGATCAAAAATTAATTTTACATTGATTTTTCTCAAACATTCCAAATTCGTCACTTATCCGGTCATCACATTGTCGTCTGCACCTAGTGCTTGTGAAGATCACACTTCCTGCATGGCTGGTGGCATGGAGTGTGATCCACGAATCAACATCACAGTCACAAAACTGGTCCATCCTTGTGGTTGGCAGCTCATCGATTGGATCCAGCGAAAACATCAGTTTTATATATAATTATGTTAAACATAATTCTAGATAAGTTTTGAAGTCACAAATTTTAAAAAAATACTGTAATCTACATCTGTATTGGTATCGAGTATGCCGCAGTCGGTTGCCTCTGACTGCAACGTTTCCACTTGTTTTTCATTTGTTTGTTTGTTTCGCGTTGGTGACTCAGGGTTCGCGTGTGTTGAAAAATCAACACAAATACTTCTTGGATTTGCTGCTTTTGCCATTTTAGACTGTGCCATTTTCGACGCTGCTTAATTTGGATTTAGCTGCTTTGCCCCTTTGAACTTTGCCATCTTGGACGCTGCATAATCAGGATTGTCCATGGATAATAAAGGAAGAACACTTTCTATTGAATCGCTAGAAAGTCTCCAGGTATTCCGTGCCAAAAATTGAGCTTAAAATTTTTTACTTCGTTGTGTCGCCACAGTCGACAAAAATATCACAAGTTTGAAACACCTTTATGTCTACGTTCATACACGTAGAAACAGCTCAATTTCTGGCACTTTGTGTATTTGATTTAAATAAACAAAATGGCAACATATTTTCATACATATATATAAGAGTCAATAAATAAAAATTCAATACAAGAAACAAAATTAAGGTTTCAACGGTGGTCTATTTATTGCGTTTCATATAGTTCGTGTGTTTGTGCAACTGCAAACTGTAAATGTACATACATTAAAACATATGTTTGCACTCGCACATACACACAACTTTTGTTAAACATTTTTGTGCATTAACCTCTGATTGTTCGCTCGTTCTTAACCTTTCTTCGCTCTTTTCTTGCGCTTGCATTTATTTTATACATTGGTTTGTCTATGCGTGCGCTCGCGCCGCTTGTTCTTTTCATCCCCGCTTTGCTTGCGGATCAAGCTTGGCTTGATCGTCTGTTCGTTTTTGTGCGCGCGTTCGCTCAAAATTATCTCTTTACTTTGTTTAACCCCCGCACTCCGCATATTTTACAGCTGTACCCACAAAGTGGCTGCTTGACTTGCTTATTCTCGGTCGTTAGGACCGTTTTCGTTTGTTTGTTCACATATCACCAAGAGAGCGTGTGTGTGTTCAATAAGCAAGCTTGGCGTTTTGTTAAATATTCACAAAGCGTGCGTTAGGGCAGCTCACAAAGTGTGCCGAACTTTTTTCTGCGTTTGTTAAAGGTTGTTTTTAGTCAGCTTAGATATGTATGTCCGAATCAGATAAAATGTCACTCGAAAAGCCAGCAGCATCTAAGTCTAATGTTAAGTTAACATTATGCTTGCAGAAGTTTGATAAAGTTAGTGCTGACATTGCTCGCATGCAAACCGCCTTTAAATTAAAAAAAATCTCAGCCGACAAAACAGAGTTAGCATGTCGATTAGAATTATTAGAAGGGTATGTTGAAAAGGCTATGAATTTACAGGCAGAGCTGGACAGTTTAAATCCAGCTAACGAAAGCAGAGGGCCGCTAGAGGATTTGTGTGTCATAACAAAAGCGTTGTTTATGAATGCAACTAAGCCACGATTCGACACACAGGTAAAACATGATTGCTCAATGAATTCGAGCCAGCGATCTCAACCGCCTAAAATGCATCTACCGAAATTTTGTGGTAAACATTCGGAGTTCAGAAACTTTATGTGACTTTAACAAACGTTGAAAAATTTAACCATTTAGTTTCTTGTTTGTCAGATGAAGCATTGGGTGTAGTTAAGCCATATCAACTAACAGATTGTAACTACCCTAAGGCCCTTGCTAGTCTAAAGTCAGTTTACGACAATAAATGCCTTATATTTTTTGATACAGTTGCGCAATGGTTTGATTTGCCAAGCATGACCAAACCATCTGCGTCGAGTTTAAGATCGATAATAGATACAGTGTCTGCTATATATGCATCGCTGTCGTATTTGGGTGACGACAAAGACATTGCTAATGCAAAGATTATTCATATGGTCATAGCTAAGGTAGACCATATGACCAAATCTCGTTTTGAGAAGCAGCTTGATTATGATAAGCTGCCATCTTGGGAAGATTGTGCTAAACAGTTGAATAGGAGGTATCAATACTTGACAGCAGAGGAGTCCACTCGTGACAAGTTAAAAGTGCGCAATGAAGTGAGAAAGCCTCAACAAAAATCTTCATTTGCCTGTGCTAATGCAGGTCAAACGTCGTCGTCTGCATGTACTTATTGCAAGTCTGCAGATCACAATATATATGTTTGTCCCGCATTCTGTGGTATTTAGGTTATGCAACGATTTGAGTACGTAAAAACTCAAAGAATGTGTCTTAATTGTTTGACCGTGGGACACATTGTTTCGAACTGCAAGGCGTCGAAGTGTCGTGTGTGTTCAAAGCCTCATCACTCTTTGCTTCATAGGTTTAATTCACCAGTACAAAGTGAGGAAGCGGCACTTCAAGCTTCAACTTCTGAGGCATATGTAGGTCACGTGCTTAATGCGGATTAAGTTGTTCTTGCTACCGCCATCGTGAACATTAAAGATAGATTTGGACAGTTGCATCCAGCACGAGTTTTGCTCGATAGTGGCTGGCAGATAAATTTGATGTCTGAGAGCATGGCACAGAGGCTACGTCTTAAACGTGAGCCAACTTTCCTTGCTATCTCAATAGTAGGTGGTGCAACCACTGATAGCAAAACTAAGGTTTGTGCATTAATTGAATCTCGTTTGAATTCCCACACATTTTCCGCTGAGTGTTGGGTACTAAAGTCGATATCCACATCTCAGCCTGGACAGGCTCTGTCCATATTGAACTGGAAAATACCAAAATATTCAGTTGGCAGATCCCAAGTTCTATAAGTCAGCTAAGGTAGATGTGTTATTGAGAGCTGAATTGTTTTATGGTTGATTGTGCGTTGGGCAAATAAAATTACATTCCGAGCTGCCCGTAATGCAAAAAACATTGCTCGGCTGGATTGTAGCGGGCAAAAATACTGGACAAGTGCCTCGGAAACAATATAGAAAGAGTTCAGCAGCTCAAGTTTCTTTTTGCTCTCTCGGCTCCGTAGTTAATCGTTCTTGGAAATTGGATCAATGTCCAATCGAGTCGAAGGATGGTTGCCAAACAGCTGAACAGCAGGCCTGTGAACTGCATTTCAAGAAAACCATACAACGGTTATCTTGCGGTCGCTTTCAAGTAAATCTTCCCTTTAAGACCAATCCCAAAGTTCTTGGCATGTCCTTTCAAACTGCTGAAAGGCGTTTTCTACAACTTGAGCGCAAACTGTCAAGAAATGACACTCTTAGAATAATGTATCAAGACTTAATGACCATTCTGAAGTCTGCTCCTCGAGAACAGCAGTATTACATTCCTCATCAATGCGTTCTGCGACCTGAGAGTACCCCAACCAAGCTTCGAGTTGTTTCTGATGATTCTAGAAAAACATCAACAGCAGTTTCGTTCAACGCAACACTAATGGTGGGGCCAACTATTCAGAGGGAGTTGTATTCAACGTTGGTCAACTTTCGGTTGAACAAATATGCCGTACCTGCAGACATTTCAAAAATTTATAGGCAGATAAATGTTTCTGAGGAAGACATAGACTTTCAACTTGTTTTGTGGAGAGAAGCCACTTCTCAAAATTTACAGGCATACAGATTGAATACTTGTACATATGGTACAGCGTCAGCACCCTTTTTGGCTGTACGTTGTTTGTTTGAATTGGCTTATCTACACACGATCATACCCTATTATCGCGGATGTGATTAAAAATTGTTTTTATGTTGACGGTATGCTGGCAGGTGTAGACAGTTTAAAAGAACTGGACACCATTTGAAGCCATGTCGATGACATATTGCACGCAGGAGGATTTCCACTGGCCAAGTGGGCTGCCAATTGCCAGAATCGGTCTGGTGACAGGAACGCCAGTGGAGAAATTTGTATAACAATTGATGAGCAAAGCTCAGTTGAGACTCTTGGAATGCGTTAGGCACCTCAAGAGGATGTTTTCAAATATCATCTTGACGTTGATAGTTTTGCTTCCCTAAAACCAAAAAGCGTTATATCTTGTCCATAGCCTCTCGCTTGTTGGACTCTCTCGGCTTGTTGTGTCCATTTGTCACTACGGCAAAAATGTTGTTAACAAAGTCGGTAGTATTAGCTCCAATACTGCACTCGTTAAATCCATTTATCCACGAAGTTGAGGAAAATAGTATTAAATTTGAATTATATCGAGTAGGAGGGCGTATGCTACACGGCCCTATCTCACACGATGCTAAATTCCCTTTGTTGCTACCACAGAATTCTGAATTCTTCAGCATCTTCTTCAGGCATTTGCACCTTAGGAACTTCCATGCTGGTGCAAAAGTTATGATTGGATTGTTGAGGCAGCCTAATTATGTAAGCTACAGAGTGAGAGGTGGACCACCTTTAAAAATGTACGTTGCCGTATTTGTTTGTTTCGCCTCAAAGGCGGTCTTGAAATTTGTGACTGACGCCTTTCTTATTGTTTTTAAAAGGCTCATTGGAGCGAGCAACGTGCTGAAGGAGGTCCACGAAGCGCTTCACCTCAGCAAGGAGAAAGCTGTACAATGGCGGTCTATCCCTCCGAGGACACCGCACTTCGGCAGACTGTGGAAAGCAACAGTAGAGGCTGCCAAAAAGAGGCTAGCGCGAGGGTCAGGCGACGCCAAGCGTACGCTGGACACTCGCAACTCCAGGCTGCTCGTGGCAGACAGCAGCGACCAGAACGATGGAGAGGTGACGATGCCAGGGCATTTGCTCATCGGCCAGTCTTTGCTGGGGCTGCTCACAGGATCCACGCCCGAGGAGCCCAACAACGAGCGCGTAGCCGCATACTGGAAGCGGTGGCGACAGTTGTTGTTAAGCAAACTGCACTGTTGGCGTAAGTGGTTCAGGGATTACCTGCTCAACCTGCTGCAGCGAGCCCAGAGGAGCAAAGACGAGGCCAACATGGGAGAAGGGGCGGTCGTGCTCGTCCACGACGACAACAACCCCCCTCAACGATGGATCATCGGGCACGTCACACGCGTCGTAGCTGGGAAGGACGGCAAGGTGCGGGTGACCGAGATAAGAACTCCGGCCGGCGTTATTAAACGGCCTTTACATAAGCTGGCACCAACACCGAATTGTTGAATTTGTTGAAGACCAGAGCTCGTCAACGGGGCCGGAATGTTGGAGCAGAACAAACATATTGATTGTTTGTAGACATTACTTAAGTTAGTTTAAGAGAAACAATGAAATCGCTCTTAAGCTAGGGAAGCTTTTAGGCCGATTGGCAATTTGTGTTGCGTGTGGCCGTTTGTGGCCCACGCAACTGTATTTGGCTAAGCTACATTTAATTGTCATTTTACACTTGAAGCCACCGCACGAATTAAATTCGCTACTTGAAGAAATAACCGCGTCTCATCATTTCGTTGTTTGTTTTATAAATCTAAAAATGATTAGATTTTTACGCGAAAATATTGTTGAACATTTTGTAACCAACTGGCAAACTTTTGCTTGCTTCAGCAAAAACTTAAACGGAGAGTGTGATAGCTCTTCTGAACAATATGAGTGCGATATGTCAAATTCAAATACTTATGGTACTGCATGTGAGCTTCAAGCAGCAGCAGAAATTTTTCTGTAAATTTTCAAGCTTTTCAGAATGGAAATTTATTACAAGCAATCGGAAATACCGGTCCATTAATGAATAGACATTTTGATGTTTATATTCCTTTAGAGGAAGTATTAACTCAAGATTCTGATACGTCAAGTAAATGTATAAGTTAATAATCCTGATGTTATTAGAGTTGTAGTCAGAAGAAATCAGGCTAATAATTCTGAAGCTCATAGAGTTGCAGTGAGAAGACATCAGGCTAATAATCCTAATGCACATCAAGAAAGGTGTTTGCGTGTATGGAGTGTTAAAGCCATGTCTGGCATACACTATGATTTTGAAATAGCTTACAAGTCAGATAAAATTACTCAACTTTGTAGTATGAATTTGATATGCAAACATTGTAATGCTTTAAAATGGAAAAATGAGCCTTTGGGTATCTATTGCAAGGCAGGAAAAGTTAAACTTTCACAAAATGAAAGTTTGCCTGATCCACTTAAAAGCTTAATAATTGGTGGACATCCAAAGCATGATCATTTCATTGATCGTATAAGAAAGTTCAACAGCTGCTTTCAAATGACTTCTTTTGGAAGTACAAAATTATAAATGAAAGTTGGTCAACCTTTAAAGGCCAAGGACAAGTGAATGAAGAAATATTTCAAATGTTGATTTAAGCGTAGTAAAGGATCTTCAATGCATGTTTCATCATCATAATCGTTATGTTAAAGATTTAAAAATGGCTCTCAATAAAATACCAACAAGTACTAAATACTATAAATTGATTATACATGCTGATCGAACACCCGCTGGTGCTCACAAAGGGCTTTACAATGCACCTCAATCAAGCGAAGTAGCTTTAGTTATTGTTGGTCAGCAATTTGAAAAGCGCGATATTATTATTGAAAGCCATAATAATAAATTTTATCGTATAAGTGAGGTGCATCGATCATACGATGCCTTACAGTACCCTTTGCTATTTCTTTATGGCGAAGATGGCTATTCAGTGGATATACCACAATGGAATCCATTATTAAAAAAAAGAAGGAACCAAAAAAAATATATCTGCGTTAAGCTTTTACAGCTATAAAATAATGATTCGTCAATATGAGATAAATCATTTAATTTATTGTCGTTCCTTTTTTAGTCAGTTTTTGGTTGATATGTATGCTAAAATTGAAACAGAAAGGTTAAATTATATTCGCTACAATCAAGCGAAACTCAGAGCAGATAGCTATATACATCTACAAGATGCAATAGGCCAACAAGATGTTGTCGCAGCTCAACTTGGTCAGATGGTAATTTTACCATCTTCTTTTACAAGCTCTGCACGATATATGCATGAAAAATCTCAAGATGCTATGACTTATGTTCGCCATTATGGGCGACCAGATCTTTTCATAACATTCACATGCAATCCACAATGGAATGACATCAAAAGTGTTTTATTACCGGGTCAAAAATCGCATGATCGTCACGATATTTTAGCTCGAGTTTTTCATTTAAAAGTTAAAGCTTTAATGTCACTATTGACAAAAGGTTCTTTGTTTGGAAGCGTGCAATGTTTCATGTACTCTGTGATATGGCAAAGGCGGGGCTTACCACATATACATATTCTACTTTGGTTAGAAAATAAAATAAGACCAGATAAAATCGATAAAATTATCTGTGCCGAAATACCAAACGCAGATAAGGATCCTATGTTATTTAACATTGTTAAGTCAAATAAAGTAATGCAATTAATGTAAATGGTAACTGCACATTGGTTGAAGAATTTAAAAATAAGCTAGACGGTAATGTTGAGAATACAGCTTGGCTGCAGAAAATGCACATTTGCTCAATTCGAAGAAAATTAAATGCACTTTGGCCAAACTCTTTTATGAGTGCTGTCTGGCCAAATATCCTACTGATTCGAACCTTTGGGTAGATTATGTCCAATATATGAAAGAGCCATTGGAGTCGGGTAGCAAAGATGAGATTCATACGGAGATAACCGATGGCTATTTGAGAAGCAAGCCGCTTCCGCTTATAACTCGAGCTTTGCGCACCAAGCCAAGCATTCAGATTAATCACAAGTTCTTGCATTAAATGGAGCAGTCCATGGAGTTCGATTGAAATTGACGTGGATAACTTTGAATTAAAACCGTCGAACCAATCATTAATTATTTTAAACAGATCTGCAGTTTCGCATGCATTTTGGACTTTATATCCCAATGAATAGCAGCGTCGAATGGAGCTAGCGGTTGTGTTAGAAAACAGCTGTGTTGCCAGTTTAACTTTCTGCTTAGCAAGTGAGCGAACATTTAAACGGTTTTCCGTATTCTTAAACATAATTGACATCGTTTAAGTCAGCTTATTTCCGTTTAAGCCAGAATCCACGTCGTGATTCCGGATAAGCTTAATTAAATGAGGAGTATCCGAAAAAACATAAATTTTAAGTTGGTCATCAGATTGATGGCTAAGCCACGTTTTTGCTGAAAATATACACAAAAAACCAACTTTGACTTTTTCCGATTAATTAATTGTAATACACTTACTTTCCGATATGCCAAGCTCTCTCCATAATCTCTGGTTGCCAGCACCCAAATCAGAGGTGATTGCTACAACTGGATATCCTCTTCTGTGTAATTTTCTTATTATAGAATTGAGTGTATCAATATCCATTCCAGTTTTGTAATCAAAAAGCACTGGTTGCTTCCATGATTTTTTAGTCCACGAACAATTGCCAGTTGCACAAAGTTGCTTGGTTCGTGAACGACGTCCGCTGTGCTGTCATACTCAAAAGCAGCAGCAACCTTCATCTCGTCGAACGCCAAGACACAAAGCTTATCGAGATCTTCCATTTCATCATTTCCAATAGGTCTATGACCACATCCAGGGGACCTGTCTTTATATCGACATCTGACAGCCATCCGTATAAGGTGGCTCGACTGGGAAGTGGTTATACGCCCTTGGGCCTGCAGCATGTAGGCAAATAGCCGCAGAGATGTCATTAGAGTTGAATGCTACTCTTTTCCCACCACTCTTTAATATTTAAAGTTGGCCATCGGTAAACATTTTGCCCAGAGACTTTTCCAACTCGCGAAAATCATCAAGATGCTGGCGCAGACAATGCATATCTTTCTCCATATCAAGAATTTTTTGCCTCAGGCTCTCATTTTTAAGGAACGATGCATAATTTTGCGATTTTTCCCTAAAAATCAGTTACATAATAATTACAATTTTCGTGTCCACTAATGGGTTAAATGCTCAGAAAAAATGCGTGCGCAGGCTACATAAAATTGGACATGAGAAAAACAATCGAGTCTTAAGTCTAGTCCGGCTAATTTAAGAGTTTGTCCCTGTGATTTGTTAATTGTTAAGGCAAAGCAAACTTTTAAAGGAATTTGCAATCTTTTAAATTGAATTGGCAATTCAGAATCAGAAGGTATTAATGAAATTCTCGGTATAAAAACCGTTTCCCCTTTACCATTGCCAGTAAAGATAATTGCTTCGACAACATTCTTATGAAGGGCTTTAACTTGCAATCTTGTACCATTGCACAGTTTTGGCGGTTTCAAGTTGCGAATCAACATTACAGGTGAACCAATCTTTTAAGTTAATTTATGTTGAGGCAGGCCAGACGGATTTAATGATTTAAGAAGCTCGACGGGGTAATGAACTGCATCTTCGATTTCAGTCACAGAATCAATAGAGTTGTATGTCATTTCTTCACTTTGAAATGATTTTAATAAAAACTCGTTTATTTCCAATGCATTGTCATTTCTCGCAGTCAAAAGCACGATGAGCCAAAAGGATGGACCAGGTAAGTGACTCAGTTGCAAATAGTAAATTGTTTGATTAAGAAATCAAAGTTTTAACTATTTTGTATTCGTTTTTTGAATGAATATATGGCGGAAGCTGGTACACGCCTGTGATGTTGTTTCCGTGTGCCACTCACGGATACCACCAGCCATGTCGGAAGTGTGGACTTCACGAACACTGGAGGCAGGCGACAAAATGATGACCAGGTAAGTGACGAATTTAGTGTGTTTCAGAAAAATCAATTTATAATTAATTTTTGCTCTTTTTCTTTTCCCTGCTGATACTGGAAGGACGTTTGATGTTAGAGGAAGCCGCTGGAATGATGTCTTCGCTGGATCCAATCGATGAGCTGCCAACCACAAGGATGGACCAGGTAAGTGACTTAGTTGAAATTAGAAAAATTGTTTAATTAAAAAATCATATTTGAACTACTTTGTATTCATCTTTTTTTTTGCAGCAACTTATGGTGGGCGCTGGTAGACGCCTATGATGTTGATTCCGTGGATCAAACTCATTGCCACCAGCCCTGTCGGAAGTGTGGACTTCACAAGCACTAGGTGCAGGCGACAATGTGATGACCAGATAAGTGACGAATTTTGTGTGTTGTAGAATAATCAATTTATTATTAATTTTTGCTCTCTTTCTATTCTTTGGAGGTACTGGAGGGACGTTAGATGTTAGATGAAGCCGCTGGAATGATGTCTTCGCTGGATCCAATCGATGAGCTGCCAACCACAAGGATGGACCAGGTAAGTGACTTAGTTGAAATTAGAAAAATTGTTTAATTAAAAAATCATATTTGAACTACTTTGTATTCATCTTTTTTTTGCAGCAACTTATGGTGGGCGCTGGTAGACGCCTATGATGTTGATTCCGTGGATCAAACTCATTGCCACCAGACATGTCGGAAGTGTGGACTTCACGCGCACTGGATGCAGGCGAAAAATAGATGACCAGATAAGTGACGAATTTTGAGTGTTTGAGAAAAATCAATTTAAATTAGTTTTTGATCATTTTTTATTTCTTTTCAGGTACTGGAAGGACGTTTGATGTAAGATGAACCGCTTGAATGATGTCTTCGCTGGATCCTATCGATGAGCTACCAACCACAAGGATGGTCCAGGTAAGTGAGTCTATTGCAAATAGCAAACATGTTTGATTTTAAAATCAAAATTTTAACTATTTTGTATTCATCTTTTTTTTGCAGCAACTTTTGGTGGACGCTGGTAGACGCCTATGATGTTGATTCCGTGGATCAAACTCATTGCCACCAGCCCTGTCGGAAGTGTGGACTTCACAAGCACTATGTGCAGGCGACAATGTGATGACCAAATAAGTGACGAATTTTGAGTGTTTGAGAAAAATCAATGTAAAATTAATTTTTGCTCTTTTCTATTCTTTAAAGGTACTGGAAGGACGTTTGATGTTGGATGATGCCGCTGGAATGATGTCTTCGCTGGATCCTGTCGATGAGCTGCCACCACAAGGATGGACCTGGTAAGTGACTTAGTTGAAATTAGAAAAATTGTTTAATTTAAAAATCATATTTGAACTACTTTGTATTCATCTTTTTTTTTGCAGCAACTTATGGTGGGCGCTGGTAGACGCCTATGATGTTGATTCCGTGGATCAAACTCATTGCCACCAGACTTGCCGGAAGTTTGGACTCCACGAACACTGGATGCAGGCAACAATGTGATGACCAAATAAGTGACGAATATTTTGTGTTTGAGAAAAATCAATAAATAATTATTTTTTGCTCTTTTTCTATTCTATATAGGTACTAGAGGGACGTTTGATGTTAGATGAAGCCGCTGAAATGATGTCTTCGCTGGATCCAATCAATGAGCTGCCAACCACAAGGATGGACCAGGTAAGTGACTCAGTTGCAAATAGTAAATTGTTTGATTAAGAAATCAAAGTTTTAACTATTTTGTATTCGTTTTTTGCAGGAATATATGGCGGACGCTGGTATACGCCTGTGATGTTGATTCCGTGTGCCACTCACGGATACCACCAGCCGTGTCGGAAGTGTAGACTTCATGAGCACTGGATACAGGCGAAAAAAAGATGACCAGATAAGTGACGAATTTGTTTGTTTGAGAAAAATCAACGTAAAATTAATTTTTGCTTTTTATTTTTCTTTGCAGGTACTAGAAGGACGTTTGATGTAAGATGAACCGCGGAAATGATGTATTCGATGGATCCAATCAATGAGAAATTAGAAAAATTGTTTAATTTAAAAATCATATTTGAACTACTTTGTATTCATCTTTTTTTTTGCAGCAACTTATGGTGGGCGCTGGTAGACGCCTATGATGTTGATTCCGTGGATCAAACTCATTGCCACCAGACTTGCCGGAAGTGTGGACTTCACAAGCACTAGGTGCAGGCGACAATGTGATGACCAGATAAGTGACGAATTTTGTGTGTTGTAGAATAATCAATTTATAATTAATTTTTGCTCTCTTTCTATTCTTTGGAGGGACGTTAGATGTTAGATGAAGCTGGAAGTAATCGATGAGCTGCCAACCAAAAGGATGGACCAGGTAAGTGACTCAGTTGCAAATAGTAAATTGTTTGATTTAGAAATCAAAGTTTTAACTATTTTGTATTCGTATTTTGCATGAATATATGGCGGAAGTTGGTACACGCCTGTGATGTTGATTCCGTGTGCCACTCACGGATACCACCAGCCGTGTCGGAAGTGTGGACTTCATGAGCACTGGATACAGGCGAAAAAAAGATGACCAGATAAGTGACGAATTTTGTTTGTTTGAGAAAAATCAACGTAAAATTAATTTTTGCTTTTTATTTTTCTTTGCAGGTACTAGAAGGACGTTTGATGTAAGATGAACCGCGGAAATGATGTATTCGATGGATCCAATCAATGAGCTGCCCACTACAAGGATGGACCAGGTAAGTGACTCAATCGCCTATAGCAAATATGTTTGATTTTAAAATTAATATTTTAAATATTTTTTTATTCGTTTTTTGCAGGAATATATGGCGGACGCTGGTTGACGCCTGTGATATTGATTCCGTGTGCCACTCACAGACGCCACCAGCAATGTCGGAAGTTTGGACTTCATGAGCACTGGATGCCGGCGAAAAAAGGCTGTCCAGATAAATAACAAATTTTGAGTGTTTCAGAAAAATTAATGTAAATTAATTTTTGCTCTTTTTCTTTTCTTTACAGGTACTGGAAGCACGTTTGATGTTAGATGATGCCGCTGGAATGATGTCTTCGCTGGATCCAATCGATGAGCTGCCAACCACAAGGATGGACCAGGTAAGTGACTCAGTTGCAAATAGTAAATTGTTTGATTAAGAAATCAAAGTTTTAACTATTTTTTATTCGTTTTCGCAGGAATATATGGCGGACGCTGGTATACGCCTGTGATGTTGATTCCGTGTGCCACTCTCGGATGCCACCAGCCATGTCGGAAGTGTGGACTTTTCGAGCACTGGATGCAGGCGACAAAATGATGACCAATAAATAATTAATTTTTGCTCTTTTTCTATTCTTTGCAGGTACTGGAGGGACGTTCGATGTTAGATGAACCGCTGGAATGATGTCTTCGCTGGATCCAATCGATGAGCTGCCAACCACAAGAATGGACCAGGTAAGTGACTTAATTGCAAATAGCAAAAATGTTTGATTTAAAAATCAAAATTTTAACTATTTATACCCTTAACCCATAAAATGGGTATATAAGGGTATAATGGTTTTGTGCAAAAGTATGTAACAGGCAGAAGGAAGCATCTCCGACCCCATAAAGTATATATATTCTTGATCAGCATCAACAGCCGAGACGATATAGCCATGTCCGTCTGTCCGCCTGTCTGTCTGTCTTTCTGTCTGTCTGTATGAACGCGTAATTCTCAGAGACTACAAGAGCTAGAGACTTCTGCTTTTGTTTTTAAGTTCTCCTATACCATGAGCAGAACAAGTTTGCTTCAAATTATCGATAACTATTCTGGTTTCCGATATACACATGGAATTGATAACAATAAAATATCGAATTTGGAAAATGTAAAAATGAGTGTTGAAATAATGGGTAACGATAGAACTTTTCTGAAAAATTCGCCCAAATCGGTTAAGAAACACCGGAGATATCTAATTTTATCGATTGAAGTTAAGTCAGTATAGCAACGTCTTATATAAATTAAATATATTTATTGCAACTGGGCTCAGGGTATCTTCTAGTCGGGCTCTCCCGACTAGAGCCTTCTTACTTGTTTTTTATTCGTATTTTGCAGCAATTTTTGGTGGACGCTGGTAGACGCCTGTGATGTTGAGTCCGTGGATAACGCTCGATACCACGAGCCATGATCAAAGGATTTGGAGTCAAGTGCGCACCTGCAACACACGTCAAAAAATGAATGTTTATGGTTGTGATAACCAGTGATCAAAGGAAGTAAGGATAGAGAATAGAGAAAAGCGAACGCTTGTTCGATGTACTGGGTTTCTGTGAACAAGAGATGGGAATTTTCCTGCGCAGCAACAGCGGCAGGATCAATGCATGCTTCTTATCAAGAGTATTGATACTTGTAGCTTAAGATTCAAATGTGTTAGAGGGGGAAAGAGTTAGGGAGAGAAAGTGTTAGAAGGAGAATGTATGTTAGAGGGGGAAAGAGCTATAGGGGGAAAGTGTTAGAAGGAGAATGCGTGTTAGAGGGGGAAAGTGATCCTGCTTGTATTAATTTAATAAGCCACGCCCCTTATACGATTTTTATTGGTTCCCACCATCCTTAAGATGAATACTATTTTCCATTCCTTGGGCTTGATATTTAAATATTTATCGCCATCACTTTCTAACCTTTGATATTATATATATATATATTATATATACCTGTTTTTATTTTGGTCAAGTGCTAGGAAAATCTTATGTCCTGCATTGACTTCAAAACGAATAAAAGAGGTAGGTTGGTTAGAGTTGTATAGTTTATTTATTATTCTTTCTATGTATGCAATAAAATATTTATTTTTAAATCTAGTATGTATTCATACATTTTATGCCTTATTGACTTAAACGTTGTTTGTTAATTATTTTGTTTAAATTTTTATATTTTGCCATTAAGCGTTCTAGCCTTGTCAGACCCATGCTGTAGTAAAAGCATCCACATGTGTCGACTCCCTCTGTAGTTAAATCGGATGACCAGCTGCACGCTGAAAGATGCTCGCCAAATTTGGATGTAACTAGATGGCAGTTTTCGTACACCAAGAAAAATTCTCGATATTCTTCAAGCAATTCATGATGTTCAGGAAAAATCATTTCCTCAAACTCTTTTAAAAAATCATCGATTTGCTCCATTTTGTAGTATACTCGACAAAAGTCTATTTAAGACTGACTTAAATGAATATTTTAACTTTCCTCAAAGCATTTCATTTTTATTTAGTTTCATATTATGATGAAATTGTGTCCTAAAAATATTAACATCCCTTTTTATTTCTTTACCCGTCTTTTTTGAAATTTCAAACAGTAACCGAGTAAGATAAATTTCTGACTCAAAATCATAAGTTGCTTCTAAATCTGAAAGTTGTATACTATATATACGCATCTCTACACACTTTGGAATAATATAGTTATAATATATATTCTTTATATGATTTTTCAGTACTGTGTTCCAACACATAAATGTTGTTAAAAAAATTCCTAATCTTATAAGCGTCCTCCATGAGTCACTATCAAATTCAACTCTATTACCATACTGATTGAGTATTAATATTCGTTGCCTATCTGATTTTCGAATTTTAAAATGACACTTAACGGTCTCAAGCATTGGAGGTTCAATTATTGTATCTGGCATTAAGAAGTCAAAGTTCTCCAGTTTCATTTGGATGTACTCCTTAAAAGGTAGTAATTGAATCCATTCCTCTTTTCCCAAGCCAATAAATTACGTTTATGTTGCTGCAGCCAAACCATATGTGTAAAATCTCTACTCGTAGAAAACCCACACTTTAGTTTTCTTTAAACTAACAAAATACTCAAATCCAAAAATTATTCATGATCTTGAATTTTCCTTGAGTTTTTCTTTTTTTCAAGTGTAGCGTATCCATCCTCTCTTAACTGCTTTTTCAAACTAAACGTAAAATAAGATAAACCATAATATTTAAGGTATTGATTTTTGTATAATTTCTCAGTACATCATTAACGCTAGAGGAAAAATGGTTATTCTAGATAGAAACTCATGTATTTTAGTTGACTTTCAATATGTATTCGGAAACGAAAGACAGATGTTTGTCATAGAGTTGGAATTTATGCAAGCTGGGTCCGTCACACCCAATTTTTAACACGCTTATATTAGCTTCACTTGTATGTTTGTATGTATGTAACTCTCCTTTGGACTAAAAGCAAGAGACTCATTCGACCATGGACGAGCTAAGAACCCACGATCGATGAGTCCGGGAGCGAAGACCCGCGCCTTAGACCGCTCGGCCAACGAACTAACTTGAGTTATGGGATATATTGACAGTAATAAGCCACTTGCTTTTAGTCCAAAGGAGAGTTAAAAAGTATTTTTTTCAGCCGTGGACGGGATTAGAACATACGATCGGTGAGTCCGGTAGCGAAGACCCGCGCCTTAGACCGCTCGGCCAACGAACGAGCTTGAGATAGTGGGATATACTGACAGTAATAAGCCACTTGCTTTTAGTCCAAAGGAGAGTTACATACAAACATACAAGTGAAGCTAATATAAGCGTGTTAAAAATAAATATAGTTTAAAAAACTAAAAAACACGCTTTTAGAGCATATCAAACTAAAAAGTTAAAAAATAATTTTTCAAATAAGTTTAAAACAATAATAAATGATAAATAGTTTTATTGTAAAATAAGCGTGGGGCGCTTTGTCCATATTTCACGTACATCGAGCGCCCAACGCTTTTTTTTACAATAATTCTAGTATTTATCATTTATTATTGTTTTAAGCTTATTTGAAAAATAATTTTTAACTTTTTAGTTTGATATGCTCTAAAAGCGTGTTTTTTAGTTTTTTTAAACTATATTTATTTCACTTTAAACCACCCTACCACATGAGGGAGCTGGATGAAGTGACTAGGAAAACCTTAAAGATAACCAAACAGTATGTGGACGGCTTAGATTGGTCTGAAGGTGACATCTCTTATCTAAGTCTTGGCGAAATACTAAAGCCATTGAATAGTTACGCAACTGTAGTAGTAAGAGAAAGAGCTAAAAAGAGTTCTTAAGTAAATTTTTACACACAAAATAATAGATGTAAATCTTGAACAGAGCTTAGTGCAATATCCAAACTTCTTTACAAATTGTAGAATACACAAAGAAATAGTAAATCGATGTGCACTAAATAATTTATTTAAATTATTTCTCATCTGAAAATGTAAATGTTTATGCTAGTATACTTGAATAAAATAAAAATTATTTTCTTATTAATTTCATCATGTTTCTATTTATTATTTAATTAAGAGAGGGTACATAATATTTAATATAATTAATTTCAATGATTATCAACCACAACTTGATTCTATACTAAATTGGTTTTAAACGATGCGTTAAACTATTACAGTCAAAGGCGAATACTCTGCTAATCGATCATGCATAAGCAGGCAATATACCTTAGTATTCCTCACACTAACACTATCGAGATCAATTGAAACTCTTACATCGATTGGCCCTGTTTTAACTGTTTCATTCTGATGTGACAAGTCTACAACAACCATTGGTGCTTTCTCTTTAAACTCTATAGGTGTTAGTAATGGCTCAGATTCCTTCATATAGTAGCTTGCTTGAAATCCTGTATACATATCATACAAACTTGCGTATCGTTCATGCTTAAAATTAATGTTCATGTCATCGTACGGAAAGTTCTCCGAGTTAAGATACACTTTTAAATTCCTCAAATGATTATGTGTTAGTTTATCGTCCACTACAAAGCTATTATCGCAAATCGAGGGCGTTCTCTATTAGCTGCTAGCTTAACATTCCAAACATGTTGTGTGCCTTCGGGTAATGTTGGATTCAGGTAACAATCCCAACTGCGGAATGCAAGTGGAAGTGAGCCTCCACTCTTAGTCAGACTTCTTTTCATCACTCAGAGTTACATGTGGTATTTTCCATACAATGTTAGAAATATTTAGCTTATACTCCTTAGTTCCAATTTTAGTGTAGTATACATCTTCCATATTTTTAGTCATGAGTAATATCAATACATGTTTACAATTTAGTAAGACCTTGTTATAATCTTCAGCATATCCAAGTAAGTATTAAAGAGGTATAGAGAAATTAAAGTATCCGTTCGACAGCTCTCTATCATTTCCATTGAACCAGCCAGAATTCTCTAACATGCAGCTCTCCGTTTTGTTTAAGGAAGCGTAGTTTTTAAGGTTGTTGAAATACCAACAAATCGAGTACGGTCAATTTGAATTCCATTTAATTCATGACGAACCTCGTCAAAGAGATAACTCATACAATTGTTTTTAAGTTTTCCATCTACAGCAAGCGAGTTATCCGCCAAAGAAATTGTGCCCTCAACATTAATAAAACTCTCACAAGGCAATACATATAAGTCCTGATTCTGAATAGTAATCCTAACTTCATCATTGCTTTTAAATGCTTGTAGATAGGGAGAGTAACTATGATATTCTTTCTTGATTATACTCTCATCCGAATAGGCTTTCTCTCGAACATTCAATACACTACTCATTATTTTTTTATTTTTAAACCCAGAGATTTTAAAAATAATTTGTTCTCAGGTGTACTTTTTTCGTCGACCTGTATCCTTCTGTAGTAGAACTCAAAGTGCTCGCTAGGGGTGGATAGCGCACGTTTTTATTATTATAAATAATCATTATCGGCGCCTCAAGTGTAAGCGAAGTGTCACAACCTCTTTTCTTAAATTAACCAAGTTTCCGTTCTGATCAACGATCCGTATTATTAATGACTGTATCTCGCTCGTATTAACTGGCAAATAAATAAGATTATTTGGTTTCTCACTCAATTTATAGCCTGGCGGAACGTTGAGTGCAAACTCATGCAGAGCATGACTTGATACCTCATTTACATATGAACCGCTAACAATGTTACATTCCAGACGAATCGTATTTACTTTTAAAATGTCAACAGGTTGATCTGATATATGCGTGGCATATGGCTTTAGTTCTCTTTTATTAAATCCAAATAATTGGCCAATAGAACGCTCTTTGTTAAAATATATTGAATCTTTTTTAGATGAAATCACTACTTGAAGGGTATTATTATTGCTCTCGATTAGCGGGTGCTTTAATTCATTGCGCTCAATTTTCTTCATTTTCTCTTTAATAAATTCACTTATATCACTAAGCTCATATGATCCCACAGGTATCTCGAAAATATGCTCCCCAATATAGAATAAATTATTATCGTAGTCCACATTTGGAACCGAGTTGTACATATGGAAATCAATTAGTGCACATTCATATCTCCCACATAACTCTATGGGAGGATGATAATTAGCTATTAAAATCGAGTCGTTGCCCGTCAACGTTAGCGTTGTTGCCATTCCGAAAGATTATTGATAGTACTAGTTTCTTGCATTTTATTTTATTTAAATTTGAATAAATCAGCAAACCCCCTTCTATAACGTCTATTTTCTAGCGGGTCTAGATCGTTACTTGCTAAGATCTCATTGAAGAATAAACAACAAATAAAATGGTGCTCCGCTTTTATAAAACTAGTAGTATTAAACCAACACTCTACCTAGGAAGAGTTATTGTTAATAAAATAATAAACTCCCTACCAGTTAAACTGCACATACCGGGATATCAGTTTTGTGGTCCAGGAACAAAGCTTAAAGCTCGTCTAGCACGTGGTGACAAAGGAATAAATCCCTTGGATGCGGCTTGTAGAGAGCACGACATAGCCTGTTCTAAATATAAAGATCTGGAAAATCGTCATAAAACTGACACAATACTAGCTGAAAGAGCGTGGGAGCGTGTAAAAGCATCTGATAGTACTCTCGGTGAAAAATCCTCTGCATATTTCGTAACAAACGCAATGAAAGCAAAGAAAAATTTGGTATGGGACTTCCACAAAAGCAAAAGAAACGAAAACCATGTAAAAATAAAAGAAATATATGACTCTTGTTCGAGACGCAACACGAGTGTTAAAGAAAGAAAACCACTTGACATTCAAGCTGCGATTAAAGTAGCCCGCAAAGCTATGTCTAAAACCATTGGAAATAAGAAAATACTGTTGTTATTCCTAGAGTAATCAACGTTCCTAAAATTGGAGGTTTTTTTTACCACTTTTGCCAATCTTGACAGCGCTCAGTGCATTAGGAGGAATGGCATCTGGTGGAGCAGTTATTGCTAGAAGCATTAACAGTGCTAAGAATGCAAAAAAAGAGCTAGAAGAGAATAAACGTCATAATAGAAAAATGGAGGCCATTGCTTTAGGTAGTGAACAGTATTTAAAACCGTGTCAAAACGGTTTTGGTATAACCACAAATTAAAAAAATTTAATTTTTTATAAATGAGCTGCCCAATAAACCGCTTTCGAACATTGATATTATAAACTTCGCAAGCAAAAATATCCCACATTTTAGAGGGGTTTACATGAGAAAAAGAGAATGCGGTATCGTTAATTTGGACTCGTCAACTGGAGCTGGAACTCATTGGGTAGCTTACTATAAGCAGATATTTTGATAGTTTTGGAAATTAACCACCCCCTATAGACCTTATAAGATATTTGGGCGAGAACATTCTGAAATGGTTAGAGTGAAACACTTCGACTCTCTTTCATGAAAGGCACGTTATTGAATGACTTTATTGGAATTGAAATATATTCTAAGCTTATGGTTAACATTTATAAACTTATGCTGTTATCAGTTAACAGCTACAAAGAGAGGGAGAGCGATTGTTCTCATACGTTTGCTAAAGTGCAAGCGCGGCGTTTCCCGTAGGGCAACGGTCTCACGTTTGCGTGGCCTTCTAAAGAGGCTTCATATTACTTACACGCGCAGACCATATGTATGTATGTGCTTTGGTATGCGCATACATATATATGTTTATGCTGAGCGTGTTTAGGTTAATTTATACTTGCAACAAAGTGTTACAAGTTACGTTTTATATATATTTGAAATCACATATATGAATACACTACACCTCCCTTTTTAAAAAAAAATAACGTAATATTATGAATTTGTAGTTATTTATAGTATACATGATTGTAATTATTAGAAATATAAAATTTGAATAATATAAAAATATAAAAGTATAAAAATTTAGTGTTATAATTAGCTGCTTTTTTTTATTTATTTTTTTTTATTTGTTGTAATTAACATTTATTGGAAAAATAGTAAATTATTTAGTTGTCATTATATCTATATAATAAAATTTTTTTTTTTTTTTTTTGTGTTGCTGATCAGACCAATTTTAAGTACTTAATAAAGTCATGACAATGTATTGCATATGATAATTATTATTATTTAAATTTTATATAATAAATTTTTTTTTTTTTGATTTTTATTTATTTTTTTTACTTATGCACTATTTGTTTCTTTTCTTTATTGTTCTTAATTGTTATATTGTCGTTACCTTCTATTTTTCTACTATATATGGACCTAAATAATTTTTATCTAATTTATGACCTGTTTCGTTTCTAACTAAACCTGGTCTCCTATATGTATTTCAAAATTTTTGACATTTTTGTCATAGCTAATTTTTCTACTAGTTTTAGCTTTTTCTAACATATGCCTAGCTCTTCTATACGCTACTTCTAGGCTAAATTTAACTTCCTTAGAGTAGTCATCGATATTGTAGATAGGATCTATTCCGTCTATTCTGTTGAAATTTATGAACTGTGTCGGCAATCTGCCGAATACGAGTTCATATGGGCAATAGTCGTGTATAACTGACGGTGTTGTGTTGAAACAATATGTAAAATATTGAATCCACACATCCCAATCGCTTTTGTCAACAGAGATGTATGAACGAATATATTCATTAAGTGTTCTGTGACTACGTTCTATTGTCCCTAAAGTCTGGTGATGATGTGCTGTAGATGTAACATTAGTAATGTTCATGTATTTGCACAAGTCTGTTACAAGTTGATTTTTATACTCAGTGCCCATGTCCTTAATGAATTTTTTCATTGGGCCATACTTAAGTATGAAATTCTCAAGTATTGCTTTAGCAACTGTTTTTGCACTTTTATTTGGTACTGGTATTGTAACCAATATTTAGTCAAGTCGCAAATGATTGTGACTGCATACTCATTCCCATTTTCTGATCTTGGAAGTGGACCAATGGTATCAATCAACACTATATCAAATGCTGTTGCTGGCATTTCAGTTAGCGTTAAGGGTGTTTTAGTATGAGTCAATGTTTTGGCTTGTTGACATTTTAAACAAGTCTTTACGTATTTGTTTATTTTCTTTGTTATTTGTGGCCAGTAATAAAAGTTTTTTATTTTTCTCAGGGTTCTAGAAATTCCTGAGTGGCCTCCTTCTGACGGATCGTCATGGTATTTGGACAGGATTGCATTTATTTGAACCTCATCGTTTTTGTCTATAATTGTCACCTTGTTAAGTAGCGCTACTTTTATTTTTTTTAATTTTTATGTTGCCCATTTCTTTAAAATTATTTATTGTGACAAATTCAAATATTTGTTCACATGGTGACATTTGTAATTGTGTGATTTTATATATTCCGGCTTCTTTAATAAGCCTTTGGAAAAATTGATCTAAATCGAATTTTCCATTAGAGTATAAATTGGTCACATCAAATCTTACAATAACATTTTTCCCTTTTTTCAACAAACACTTATGCTTGTCTATTTTGAGAGTTATGTATTTTCTGGCATCAATATTATTGATTACCTGATAGACATTGGGCTTTTTAATTTCATTCTTAACTTTAGGTTCTTGCAATTTTGAATTTGTACCTGCGCAGGTAGATTCCTGTCTTGCTGAAGATCTCGTTGTTACCTTCAGAATTTGTCTATATATGTCCTTTAGCTCACCGATTGTTATTCGGGATAGCGCATCTGCTATATGATTATCCTTCCCCTTGAGGTACTCTACTGTAAAGTCATATTCTTCCAGATCTAATCGCATTCGCGTTAGCTTGGAGCTTGGGTTTTTCATTGAAAACAAATATGACAAAGGTCTATGGTCACTTTTTACCAAGAAATGCCTGCCGTAAATATAAGGTCTGAAATGGCCGATTGCCCAATTGCGGCCAATTCTTGTTCTGTTGTGGACTTATTACTTTCACCTTGAGTAAAGGATCTTGAAGCATATGCCACTGGTAGCTGTTGACCGTTATGGTCTTGGGTTAGTACCGCTCCACATGCCTGTTTACTGGCATCTGTGGTTATGCAAAATTGTTTGCTGAAATCTGGGTACTGAAGTAATGTAGGTTTCATTAATTCCCTTTTTAAATATTCAAATGCATTTTTGCAATCTGATGTCCATTCGAACTGGACATTCTTTTTACAAAGCCTTGTTAAATGGCGTGAGTAATCCGAAAAGTTTTTAATAAATCTCCTGTAGTAGTTGCAAAATGCAACGAAGCGCCGAGCTTCGTCCGCATTTGTTGGTTGTGGGTAATTTTTAATAACCTCATATTTAGTGTCATCTGGCAATATACCTTTATCAGTACATTTATGACCTAAATATGTGACTTCTTTCATAAAAAAAGTACATTTTTCTGGATGCAGCTTCAAGTTGTGTTGTCTACACAGGTTGAAGACGTCGGCCAAATTCCTGAACATATGCTTTTCAGAGCATCCGATCACAACTAAATCATCCATATATAAAAATGCTTGCGAAGGCTGTAAGCCTGAAAATGCAAGAGTCATCATGCGTTGAAAGGAATTAGGAGCAATTTTTAGTCCAAACGGTAATCGCGTGTAGCGATATGAGCCTGTTGCTGTGGAAAATGAAGTAATATTTCTGGACTTTTCGTCCAGCTCGATCTGGTGGAACCCAGACATTAAATCTAGACATGAAAAATATTTAGCTCTGCCTAATTGATCAAGAATATCTTCTATTCTTGGAAGTGGGAATTTATCTGCTAACAGCTTTTTATTGATCTGCCGATAGTCAACTACTAATCGCCATCTTTTGTCTGCCGAATTAGGCAATGATTTCTTGGGTACCAAGAGAAGTGGGCTATTATATTCAGATATTGATGGTTCTACAATACCATCTTTTATTAACTTGTCTACCTGCTTTTGTATCTCAGGCCTTTGGCTTTCCGGCATTCGGTAGTGCTTAATATAAACAGGTGTTCTGTCGTTCAATCTCAATTTTTGTCTATAAAAATTGTTAGCTGATATGGTCTCTGTTTCGAGGCCAAAAATATAGCTGAACTCGGTGCATAACTGTGTTAACTCGTTTTTAAAGACAGCTGGAAATTTTAATTTTTTTAATACTTCTTCTAGTCGGTTTTCTTTATATTCTGTTGCTTCGTATATATCATAATTGCTTGTTTGTTGATAATGCGAATCATAGCATTTGTGGTATCTACTAAAGCACTGGCTATTATTATCCCTGGTGACAACTCCTGATTTGGAATCACGAGATATTTTTCTTTCGATTTAATTTTTATGTATCGGACAACTTCCGATCTAGCTGGTAGTAATATCTGGTCTTCTAAGGAGTGTACCATTGGGATATCGACTTGTTTGAAGTTTTTGGGTCTGATTGTGAACCAATCTTCTTCGTCTTGAAATTTCAAATACAATTGTATTTTTTTAGGAAATCCAATCCGATGATGCCATCACCCGGTATAGGAAAGTTGTCTGGCACTACGTGGAACTCATAAGGTATAATTATATTTTTAACACTTATATTTAACTCTATTGTTCCAAGAGACTGTATCGTTCCATGCCCAATTCCAGATATATTGGCCTTTACTAATGAGTTTACTGAGTCTATATTATTATTTCTACATTTAAGCAGTGAAATGTCTGCACCTGTGTCTATTAATAGCGTTAATTGTGTATTTGTTTGGATATTTAAAACTTGAACAAAAACGCTTAAGTTGAGATTGATCTTACACACCTTTACTGTTGGGTGTTTCTCAAGGGGGATTGCGCGTTTTCCGCCTGTATGTTACGCACATTGCGGTTGTTATCATTTCCATCCTGGTTTTGGTTTCTGCGGAAACCTCTACCTCGATTATTGGAATTGCCGCTACGGCTTCTATTGCCTCCGCGTTAACCTCCGTAACCATGATTGTTATTATTGCCTCTGCCATTACCTCTATAGTGGTAATTACCCCGGTAGTTATTTCTTTTGGCATAACTTTGTCCTCTATTGTTGTAGAAAAAGACAGTATTAGTATTGCCAGTCATGTCTGTACAGCAGTGTATGTACTTTTCGATAACACTATTCATAGTGTTGAAATTGCCTGCTTCCAATATGGTTTTTAGTTTTTCGTTTTCGCAGTTTCTAGTCATTGCAGATATTGCTTCTTTTGTAGCGAATTTATCTGCATTGTCTGCGTCAAGACCATCATCTATGTAGGCAGCCTCAAGCGACCTACGTAGAGCTTCGATCTCTGTCGTATATTGGGAAGCTGTTTTACCTCGCTGTTGTGTGTTTAACAGTTTAGCTTTAAGTACGTCAGGTGACTCACCCTTAACTGCTGTATTCAGAATATCTATGATTCTGGAAATAGTTGTTTCACTCTGTACCTTATATGACAGAGGGCCTATTATTTTTGTTTTAATTACTTCTACGGCCAACGATTCATATTCACCTTTGGTGAGATCGGTTAATTTCAATGCTGTCAAGAACCTGTTTAGATTTATTCTTTTACCATCGAACTCTGGTATTGTGGACGAAATTTGTCGCACATATTCCCGCTTATCTGCTGCTGAGTTCGTCATTTTATTTTCGTTATGTGGTAAGATTTCCAAATCTTGGTAAATAAGTTCTTCGATATTACCCTGAGGTTCTTGCTTTGATGTAGACGGTTCGTCGTCAAGCTTCATTGATGGGTCAAATGTCACTGGTGCTGTTAACACCGAAGGTAAAAAGAGATGCAAGCTATGTTTGTTGTTCAAATGAACAAGTCCTGATCTCAATATTCTAATATTTTCCTCAGCCTGTAATTTATGCTCACTAGTTAGTCTACCATAATTTTGTTTAACGAGCTCTCTTAGCTTGTTGAACTGTTTGACTAATATGTTAGTATGTTTAACTATTGTTATGGTTTTAATGGTACGTTCTTGTTCAGACATTTATATGACTTATAATATTCTATCCGTATCTGAATGATCTGTTTAAGTATTTCTGACCATTCCATGAGCTACTAACTTTTATCGATGCAATCGCACCATTAGTATAGTAACTCGACCCAAGAAGACGTTATCTTCTGATATTTCTTTTACCATCACATATGGCAAAGTGGATAGCACTATACTTTTTTCTGTTTTATTGCAGTGGTATAGGGGGCTAGTTGTTCTATTGTACGATTCCATATAGGCGTTCTCAAAATCAGTTGTTAAATAAATTCGCGGAATTGATTTAGTACGCGTATTGCTCGTATAATAAAATATGGATCTCTTTCGAACGTGTGTGCTATTGCCTCATGCATTTCAAATTATTTATGTAGTTTTATTTATTTATATTATTTTATTTATATATATATTTTTTTTTGTTTTGTTTTTTTTTTTTATTTTTTTATAAAGTATCTAGATTTTATCCAGATCGTTACCTCGACTTATGTACTTCTTTTTCAAACTTCTGCTGTGTATTTTGTATATTTTGAATGCTATATTTAACAGCATAAGGCCTACGATAATGGCTACTAAAATGAGCATGTACTGCAAATCCGGTGATGACACGTCAACTTTATTGATAACGTTGGCAGTCGAATCTACCGATTTTACGTCTACTATACCCATTATGTTTCCCTGTGGTTTAACCTTTATATCAAAATATGGACTTAATGTATATATAAACATAAATTATTTTAATTTCTTAACTTTTATAACATATTTATATATTTATATATCAAATAATGATGCCTACTTCGATCATTTCAATGATCTCCTCCCTAGTGGGTCGCATAGCTTTACGGGCTATGCTTCTAATCGGGCGGAAATGGTTCCGCGCGATTTTACAATTTTATAAAACAAATTTAATTATAATATACATATATGCTGCTTCCGATGATTTCTGCTGCCGTTGATCGTTTGCATCAGCTGGGCGTCGCCGGATATGGCACGCTGATGCTCCCTCGATTGAGCAAAAGACGGTTTGCCTTTCGCTCTGTATTCCAACGTTGGTGCAAAAGGCGATCCTATGCCTTCCGCACTTTCTATTGTCTGCTGCTGATGCTCCCTCGATGGCGCAGATGGCGGTCCTATGCCTTCTGCGCTTTATTTTTCTTCGTTGTGCATGTATATTGGCAATGTGGCGACTCCAATGGTCCCGCGCAGTCCTGAGGGCACATCTTCTTCCTTTTTGGTAGATCTTTAATTGGACGATGTTCTTTAATAGCTGTTTTATTTATATTTTTAATGTGAGCTGAGTGAGATGTATAGTTTGGGGTTCTTGAAATTGACTTTAAATAGTCAAGTTCAGCTTGCAATTTTGCAGCTGTTTCCCACGCGGGTGGCGGAGTTTTTGTAAATATAGCCACTTGTGTGCTATCCTTTTTGTTATTTTATTTTTTACTCCACCGCGTTTTCCCATATCTATACACACTACTCACTCAGATTGTTTGTTGGTTTTTGGTTTCCCTCGACGATCCATTGATGCTGTTGTTGTTGTCATCTATTTATGTTTGTTTATTTGTTGTTGATGTTGTTTTGTTGTTGAGCTGAACACATAAAATTATTGTTGCACAGTTGTAGTTTCATCTGTTTATTGTTGTTGCGCCATTTATTTATTGTTTTTTGTACATAGTTCTTTAGCTTCACTCAGTTAGTAGTTTTTAGTATTTTCCACACTTTTCACTGTTTTATAATTTCATTGCAAGTTTGTATTTAATTGTTTTAGTACTTTACTGTACTTGTTCTGCGATACGGATCGCTGTCACGGTCGCCATGAAATGGTTAGAGTGAAACACTTCGACTCTCTTTCATGAAAGGCACGTTATTGAATGACTTTATTGGAATTGAAATATATTCTAAGCTTATGGTTAACATTTATAAACTTATGCTGTTATCAGTTAACAGCTACAAGAGAGGGAGAGCGATTGTACTCATACGTTTTGCTAAAGTGCAAGCGCGGCGTTTCCCGTAGGGCAACGGTCTCACGCTTGCGTGGCCTTCTAAAGAGGCTTCATATTACTTACACGCGCAGACCATATGTATGTATGTGCTTTGGTATGCGCATACATATATATGTTTATGCTGAGCGTGTTTAGGTTAATTTATACTTGCAACAAAGTGTTACAAGTTACGTTTTATATATATTTGAAATCACATATATGAATACACTACACCTCCCTTTTTAAAAAAATAACGTAATATTATGAATTTGTAGTTATTTATAGTATACATGATTGTAATTATTAGAAATATAAAAATTGAATAAAATAAAATATAAAAGTATAAAAATTTAGTGTTATAATTAGCTGCTTTTTTTTTATTTATTTTTTTTTATTTGTTGTAATTAACATTTATTGGAAAAATAGTAAATTATTTAGTTGTCATTATATCTATATAATAAAATTTTTTTTTTTTTTTTTGTGTGTGGCTGATCAGACCAATTTTAAGTACTTAATAAAGTCATGACAATGTATTGCATATGATAATTATTATTATTTAAATTTTATATAATAAAATTTTTTTTTTTTTTTTTTATTATTTTTTTTTTTTTTTACTTAAAGACAAGGCTTTAATCTATCTTTATGTACTATTTGTTTCTTTTCTTTATTGTTCTTAATTGTTATATTGTCGTTACCTTCTATTTTTTCTACTATATATGGACCTAAATAATTTTTATCTAATTTATGACCTGTTTCGTTTCTAACTAAAACCTGGTCTCCTATATGTATTTCAAAATTTTTGACATTTTTGTCATAGCTAATTTTTCTACTAGCTTTAGCTTTTTCTAACATATGCCTAGCTCTTCTATACGCTACTTCTAGTCTAAATTTAACTTCCTTAGAGTAGTCATCGATATTGTAGATAGGATCTATTCTGTCTATTCTGTTGAAATTTATGAACTGTGTCGGCAATCTGCCGAATACGAGTTCATATGGGCAATAGTCGTGTATAACTGACGGTGTTGTGTTGAAACAATATGTAAAATATTGAATCCACACATCCCAATCGCTTTTGTCAACAGAGATGTATGAACGAATATATTCATTAAGTGTTCTGTGACTACGTTCTATTGTCCCTAAAGTCTGGTGATGATGTGCTGTAGATGTAACATTAGTAATGTTCATGTATTTGCACAAGTCTGTTACAAGTTGATTTTTATACTCAGTGCCCATGTCCTTAATGAATTTTTTCATTGGGCCATACTTAAGTATGAAATTCTCAAGTATTGCTTTAGCAACTGTTTTTGCACTTTTATTTGGTACTGGTATTGTAACCAAATATTTAGTCAAGTCGCAAATGATTGTGACTGCATACTCATTCCCATTTTCTGATCTTGGAAGTGGACCAATGGTATCAATCAACACTATATCAAATGCTGTTGCTGGCATTTCAGTTAGCGTTAAGGGTGTTTTAGTATGAGTCAATGTTTTGGCTTGTTGACATTTTAAACAAGTCTTTACGTATTTGTTTATTTTCTTTGTTATTTGTGGCCAGTAATAAAAGTTTTTTATTTTTCTCAGGGTTCTAGAAATTCTGAGTGGCCTCCTTCTGACGGATCGTCATGGTATTTGGACAGGATTGCATTTATTTGAACCTCATCGTTTTTGTCTATAATTGTCACCTTGTTAAGTAGCGCTACTTTTATTTTTTTTAATTTTTATGTTGCCCATTTCTTTAAAATTATTTATTGTGACAAATTCAAATATTTGTTCACATGGTGACATTTGTAATTGTGTGATTTTATATATTCCGGCTTCTTTAATAAGCCTTTGGAAAAATTGATCTAAATCGAATTTTCCATTAGAGTATAAATTGGTCACATCAAATCTTACAATAACATTTTTCCCTTTTTTCAACAAACACTTATGCTTGTCTATTTTGAGGTTATGTATTTTCTGGCATCAATATTATTGATTACCTGATAGACATTGGGCTTTTTAATTTCATTCTTAACTTTAGGTTCTTGCAATTTTGAATTTGTACCTGCGCAGGTAGATTCCTGTCTTGCTGAAGATCTCGTTGTTACCTTCAGAATTTGTCTATTTATGTCCTTTAGCTCACCGATTGTTATTCGGGATAGCGCATCTGCTATATGATTATCCTTCCCCTTGAGGTACTCTACTGTAAAGTCATATTCTTCCAGATCTAATCGCATTCGCGTTAGCTTGGAGCTTGGGTTTTTCATTGAAAACAATATGACAAAGGTCTATGGTCACTTTTTACCAAGAAATGCCTGCCGTAAATATAGGTCTGAAATGGCCGATTGCCCAATGGATTGCGGCCAATTCTTGTTCTGTTGTGGACTTATTACTTTCACCTTGACTAAAGGATCTTGAAGCATATGCCACTGGTAGCTGTTGACCGTTATGGTCTTGGGTTAGTACCGCTCCACATGCCTGTTTACTGGCATCTGTGGTTATGCAAAATTGTTTGCTGAAATCTGGGTACTGAAGTAATGTAGGTTTCATTAATTCCCTTTTTAAATATTCAAATGCATTTTTGCAATCTGATGTCCATTCGAACTGGACATTCTTTTTACAAAGCCTTGTTAAATGGCGTGAGTAATCCGAAAAGTTTTTAATAAATCTCCTGTAGTAGTTGCAAAATGCAACGAAGCGCCGAGCTTCGTCCGCATTTGTTGGTTGTGGGTAATTTTTAATAACCTCATATTTAGTGTCATCTGGCAATATACCTTTATCAGTACATTTATGACCTAAATATGTGACTTCTTTCATAAAAAAAGTACATTTTTCTGGATGCAGCTTCAAGTTGTGTTGTCTACACAGGTTGAAGACGTCGGCCAAATTCCTGAACATATGCTTTTCAGAGCATCCGATCACAACTAAATCATCCATATATAAAATGCTTGCGAAGGCTGTAAGCCTGAAAATGCAAGAGTCATCATGCGTTGAAAGGAATTAGGAGCAATTTTTAGTCCAAACGGTAATCGCGTGTAGCGATATGAGCCTGTTGCTGTGGAAAATGAAGTAATATTTCTGGACTTTTCGTCCAGCTCGATCTGGTGGAACCCAGACATTAAATCTAGACATGAAAAATATTTAGCTCTGCCTAATTGATCAAGAATATCTTCTATTCTTGGAAGTGGGAATTTATCTGCTAACAGCTTTTTATTGATCTGCCGATAGTCAACTACTAATCGCCATCTTTTGTCTGCCGAATTAGGCAATGATTTCTTGGGTACCAAGAGAAGTGGGCTATTATATTCAGATATTGATGGTTCTACAATACCATCTTTTATTAACTTGTCTACCTGCTTTTGTATCTCAGGCCTTTGGCTTTCCGGCATTCGGTAGTTCTTAATATAAACAGGTGTTCTGTCGTTCAATCTCAATTTTTGTCTATAAAAATTGTTAGCTGATATGGTCTCTGTTTCGAGGCCAAAAATATCGCTGAACTCGGTGCATAACTGTGTTAACTCGTTTTTAAGACAGCTGGAATTTTAATTTTTTTAATACTTCTTCTAGTCGGTTTTCTTTATATTCTGTTGCTTCGTATATATCATAATTTCTTGTTGATTCGCTAGTAATCTTCGCACTGTTCACCACAGTGTTTTCATCTTTTGTATTGATAATGCGAATCATAGCATTTGTGGTATCTACTAAAGCACTGGCTATTATTATCCCTGGTGACAACTCCTGATTTGGAATCACGAGATATTTTTCTTTCGATTTAATTTTTATGTATCGGACAACTTCCGATCTAGCTGGTAGTAATATCTGGTCTTCTAAGGAGTGTACCATTGGGATATCGACTTGTTTGAAGTTTTTGGGTCTGATTGTGAACCAATCTTCTTCGTCTTGAAATTCCAAAATACAATTGTATTTTTTTAGGAAATCCAATCCGATGATGCCATCACCCGGTATAGGAAAGTTGTCTGGCACTACGTGGAACTCATAAGGTATAATTATATTTTTAACACTTATATTTAACTCTATTGTTCCAAGAGACTGTATCGTTCCATGCCCAATTCCAGATATATTGGCCTTTACTAATGAGTTTACTGAGTCTATATTATTATTTCTACATTTAAGCAGTGAAATGTCTGCACCTGTGTCTATTAATAGCGTTAATTGTGTATTTGTTTGGATATTTAAAACTTGAACAAAACGCTTAAATTGAGATTGATCTTGCACACCTTTACTGTTGGGTGTTTCTTAAGGGGGATTGCGCGTTTTCCGCCTGTATGTTACGCACATTGCGGTTGTTATCATTTCCATCCTGGTTTTGGTTTCTGCGGAAACCTCTACCTCGATTATTGGAATTGCCGCTACGGCTTCTATTGCCTCCGCGATAACCTCCGTAACCATGATTGTTATTATTGCCTCTGCCATTACCTCTATAGTGGTAATTACCCCGGTAGTTATTTCTTTTGGCATAACTTTGTCCTCTATTGTTGTAGAAAAAGACAGTATTAGTATTGCCAGTCATGTCTGTACAGCAGTGTATGTACTTTTCGATAACACTATTCATGGTGTTGAAATTGCCTGCTTTCAATATGGTTTTTAGTTTTTCGTTTTCGCAGTTTCTAGTCATTGCAGATATTGCTTCTTTTGTAGCGAATTTATCTGCATTGTCTGCGTCAAGACCATCATCTATGTAGGCAGCCTCAAGCGACCTACGTAAAGCTTCGATCTCTGTCGTATATTGGGAATCTGTTTAACGTCGCTGTTGTGTGTTTAACAGTTTAGCTTTAAGTACGTCAGGTGACTCACCCTAAACTGCTGTATTCAGAATATCTATGATTCTGGAAATAGTTGTTTCACTCTGTACCTTATATGACAGAGGGCCTATTATTTTGTTTTAATTACTTCTACGGCCAACGATTCATATTCACCTTTGGTGAGATCGGTTAATTTCAATGCTGTCAAGAACCTGTTTAGATTTATTCTTTTACCATCGAACTCTGGTATTGTGGACGAAATTTGTCGCACATATTCCCGCTTATCTGCTGCTGAGTTCGTCATTTTATTTTCGTTATGTGGTAAGATTTCCAAATGTTGGTAAATAAGTTCTTCGATATTACCCTGAGGTTCTTGCTTTGATGTAGACGGTTCGTCGTCAAGCTTCATTGATGGGTCAAATGTCACTGGTGCTGTTAACACCGAAGGTAAAAAGAGATGCAAGCTATGTTTGTTGTTCAAATGAACAAGTCCTGATCTCAATATTCTAATATTTTCCTCAGCCTGTAATTTATGCTCACTAGTTAGTCTACCATAATTTTGTTGAACGAGCTCTCTTAGCTTGTTGAACTGTTTGACTAATATGTTAGTATGTTTAACTATTGTTATGGTTTTAATGGGTACGTTCTTGTTCAGACATTTATATGACTTATAATATTCTATCCGTATCTGAATGATCTGTTTAAGTATTTCTGACCATTCCATGAGCTACTAACTTTTATCGATGCAATCGCACCATTAGTATAGTAACTCGACCCAAGAAGACGTTATCTTCTGATATTTCTTTTACCATCACATATGGCAAAGTGGATAGCACTATACCTTTTTCTGTTTTATTGCAGTGGTATAGGGGGCTAGTTGTTCTATTGTACGATTCCATATAGGCGTTCTCAAAATCAGTTGTTGAAATAAATTCGCGGAATTGATTTAGTACGCGTATTGCTCGTATAATAAAATATGGATCTCTTTCGAACGTGTGTGCTATTGCCTCATGCATTTCAAATTATTTATGTAGTTTTATTTATTTATATTATTTTATTTATATATATATTTTTTTTTGTTTTGTTTTATTTTTTTTTTATTTTTTTATAAAGTATCTAGATTTTATCCAGATCGTAACCTCGACTTATGTACTTCTTTTTCAAACTTCTGCTGTGTATTTTGTATATTTTGAATGCTATATTTAACAGCATAAGGCCTACGATAATGGCTACTAAAATGAGCATGTACTGCAAATCCGGTGATGACACGTCAACTTTATTGATAACGTTGGCAGTCGAATCTACCGATTTTACGTCTACTATACCCATTATGTTTCCCTGTGGTTTAACCTTTATATCAAAATATGGACTTAATGTATATATAAACATAAATTATTTTAATTTCTTAACTTTTATAACATATTTATATATTTATATATCAATAATGATGCCTACTTCGATCATTTCAATGATCTCCTCCCTAGTGGGTCGCATAGCTTTACGGGCTATGCTTCTAATCGGGCGGAAATGGTTCCGCGCGATTTTACAATTTTATAAAACAAATTTAATTATAATATACATATATGCTGCTTCCGATGATTTCTGCTGCCGTTGATCGTTTGCATCAGCTGGGCGTCGCCGGATATGGCACGCTGATGCTCCTCGATTGAGCAAAAGACGGTTTGCCTTTCGCTCTGTATTCCAACGTTGGTGCAAAAGGCGATCCTATGCCTTCCGCACTTTCTTTTGTCTGCTGCTGATGCTCCCTCGATGGCGCAGATGGCGGTCCTATGCCTTCTGCGCTTTATTTTTCTTCGTTGTGCATGTATATTGGCAATGTGGCGACTCCAATGGTCCCGCGCAGTCCTGAGGGCACATCTTCTTCCTTTTTGGTAGATCTTTAATTGGACGATGTTCTTTAATAGCTGTTTTATTTATATTTTTAATGTGAGCTGAGTGAGATGTATAGTTTGGGGTTCTTGAAATTGACTTTAAATAGTCAAGTTCAGCTTGCAATTTTGCAGCTGTTTCCCACGCGGGTGGCGGAGTTTTTGTAAATAATAGCCACTTGTGTGCTATCCTTTTTGTTATTTTAGTTTTTACTCCACCGCGTTTTCCCATATCTATACACTCTACTCACTCAGATTGTTTGTTGGTTTTTGGTTTCCCTCGACGATCCATTGATGCTGTTGTTGTTGTCATCTATTTATGTTTGTTTATTTGTTGTTGATGTTGTTTTGTTGTTGAGCTGAACACATAAAATTATTGTTGCACAGTTGTAGTTTCATCTGTTTATTGTTGTTGCGCCATTTATTTATTGTTTTTTGTACATAGTTCTTTAGCTTCACTCAGTTAGTAGTTTTTAGTATTTTCCACACTTTTCACTGTTTTATAATTTCATTGCAAGTTTGTATTTAATTGTTTTAGTACTTTACTGTACTTGTTCTGCGATACGGATCGCTGTCACGGTCGCCATGAAATGGTTAGAGTGAAACACTTCGACTCTCTTTCATGAAAGGCACGTTATTGAATGACTTTATTGGAATTGAAATATATTCTAAGCTTATGGTTAACATTTATAAACTCATGCTGTTATCAGTTAACAGCTACAAAGAGAGGGAGAGCGATTGTACTCATACGTTTTGCTAAAGTGCAAGCGCGGCGTTTCCCGTAAGGCAACGGTCTCACGCTTGCGTGGCCTTCTAAAGAGGCTTCATATTACTTACACGCGCAGACCATATGTATGTATGTGCTTTGGTATGCGCATACATATATATGTTTATGCTGAGCGTGTTTAGGTTAATTTATACTTGCAACAAAGTGTTACAAGTTACGTTTTATATATATTTGAAATCACATATATGAATACACTACAATTCAATACAATTATAATCAAGAACAACGATTTGGTACTTTTAACTGCGGTCACTTATGTCTTAAGTTTTTAATGCTCACTTCAAAATCTTTTTTAAAATAATTTTTATATCAATTAAAATAAATACTTTACATTTAAATAAAGAAGAAAAAAATGTATCATTTTTTTAAGTATATATATATATAAATATTGTCTTTAAACTATCTCAGTTTGTTTTGAGTATCTGATTAGTTCACATATAGCAAGCCCACTGTTTCTTGAAAACCAAAAACATAAAAATAACAACAATAACAGAAAAAAAAACACTGTTTCTGAAAAACATAAAAAATAACAGGAAAACAACAACAAGCTGTTTATGAAAAATAACAACAAATAACAGAAAAAAACACTGTTTCTGAAAAATAACAACCAATAACAGAAAAACACTGTTTCTGAAAAACATAAAAAATAACAGCAAACAAAAACAAGCTGTTTATGAAAAATAACAACAAATAACAGAATAAAACAAGTGGAAACGTTGCAGTCGGACGCAACCGACTGCGGTATACTCGATACCAGTATTAAAAATTTTGTGCCCATCCATGTGGGATGTCAATTGCTATCTTCATACCAAATTTGGTGACTCTAGCTCAAAGTTTGTATAAAGTGGGGAAAGGGGGCTGGGGGCGGTATGGGTGGAATTGCATCCAAATTTTTGATGCAGATCTTTGTGGAATCTCAATTGCTATCTTCATACCAAATTTGGTGACTCTAGCTCAAAGTTTGTATAAAGTGGGGAAATGGGGGCTGGGGGAGGTATGTTTGGGCGTGGCATCCAAATTTTTGGTGCAGATCTATGTGGGATGTCAATTGCTATCTTCATACCAAATTTGGTGACTCTAGCTCGAAGTTTGTATAAAGTGGGGAAAGGGGGGCTGGGGGCGGTATGGTTGGGCGTGGCATCCAAATTTTTGCTGCAGATCCTTGTGGAATGTCAAATGCTACCTTCATACCAAATTTGGTGACTCTAGCTCAAAGTTTGTATAAAGTGGGGAAATGGGGCTGGGAGCGGTATGTTTGGGCGTGGCATCCAAATTTTTGGTGCAGATCCTTGTGGAATGTCAAATGCTACCTTCATACCAAATTTGGTGACTCTAGCTCAAAGTTTGTATAAGGTGGGGAAAGGGGGGCGGAATGGATGGGCTAGGCTCCAAAACTTTGATGCAGATTGTTGGGCGTCGTTGCCAGCTATCTTCCTACCAAGTTTGGTGGCTCTAGCTCCACTACTCTGGAATATACACGCATTCCCGTTTTTGACGAAGCGTTGGGGTGGATGGGGGCGGCTAGGGTAGGATCGGTGGGCGTGGCATCCAAACTTTTGATGCAGTTTTTAGGGGGTCATCATCACCTATCTTGGCACCAAATTTGGTGGCTCTAGCTCAAAAACTTTGGGAGATATAGCCATTTCTGATTTCATAATGCGGGGGGGCTGGGGGCGGAATGGGTGGGCGCGGCTCCAAAACTTTGATGCAGTTTTTTGGGGATCGCTACTAGCTATCTTCCCACCAAATTTGGAAGCTCTAGCTCCACAACTCTGGAAGATACACGCATTCCCGTTTTTGACGAAGCGTTGGGGTGGATGGGGGTAGCTAGGGCAGTGTCGGTGGGCGTGGCATCCAAACTTTTGATGCAGTTTTTAGGGGGTCATCATCACCTATCTTGGCACCAAATTTGGTGGCTATAGCTCAAAAACTGAGGGAGATATATGCTTTTTTGACTTTAAAATTCGGGGGGGCTGGGGGCGGAATGGGGGGGCGTGGCTCCAAAATTATTGATGCAGTTTTTTGGGGGTTGCTAGTAGCTATCTTCTTACCAAATTTGGTAGTTCTAGCTGTAAGGATGTGCGAATATGTGGATTTATCGGTTTTGAGTTATCGAATTTATCGATTTGCCAGCCCCCCAGTTATCGTAGAACCCCCATCTTGACACTTTAATTTACTTTCCCATAGATAAAAAGAATTGGAAAGTTTCAAGTCTCTAGCTTGAAGGGTGTGGAAAAAACTTGCATACATACGGACGGACAGACGGACAGACACCATGACGGACATTGCACAAAACCAATATACTAGTTACCTTCGGTATCGAGTATAAAAACACTGTTTCTGACAAACAAAAAAAATAACAGCAAAAATAAATAAACACTGTTTCTGAAAAACATAAAAATAACAGCAAATCAAGGACAGACCTGTTATTAAAACCAACCTCTTTTACGCTCGCTGATCAAGTTTATTGGCTTACTATCATAAATATACTAAATGAATGGGCATATACTAAAGGAGCTAACAAAAACAAGAAACGCGTTAAAAGAAAATTTCAAAGTATTAAATTAGGTAAAGCCGCAAATGAATACCAGGAAGAATTTAAGCCTATAACAGAACCACTCAAAACGATTATTAAAGGAAATAGGGAAATTAAGCCATAGCCCCGAATCAAAAAAGATAGAAAGATAAAGTGTAAATGAGGTGGCAGAGAATGGAAATAATACTAGTGAATTTTATGACGCAATAGATGGGGAAATTGATGAAAAACAGTCAATCCATGATTCGCTTATATCGAGTGAACAAAGCTATACTAACCTCGCTACAGCAGGCAATAAAGATTATCATCAGTCAAATGTAGTACATGATGATAGTTTCGATCTCAGTCTAAATGAGTTAGAGCGTGAGGGACAGTTAGATAAAGCGTTTGGACCAAGTAAAAATAAAGGAGAAACTAATTAGGCAGCTCTAAAATAAACGTAAACAACAAAAGACTTGAACTGGAAACGGGTGAAAAGTGTAATCTTACTCCTGGATTGTATTCTTTAATCTTTTTAAAAATCCACATGCTTATAACCAATTAGATCTGGATGCATATAAGGAAATCTTGTCAAAAACAAATGCTCACAGAAGAAATCTTCAGCGAAATGAAGCACTAAAGGCTAATCGCTCCAAAAAGTATACTGATATAATAAAAAACTTTTCCCGAAAGTTGTTGAGCCAAGTTGAATAATAAAAAATCTACACATAAAGGCGGAACTCTTATGATACTCAACAAGCATAAACCAAATTATGTATACTGGGATAATCCTAATGAAATTGTAAATAGACTTAAGCTTTTGATCGCTTCACAGGCAGCTGGTAACAGTAGTCATAATAATGAAATTGTATCGATAATTGAAGAGTTGCGAGATGCAAACATAATTTTTAATAAGTATGATATACACTCATTAAATATGCTTATTATTAATATGTCTCTTGACAAGTTTGGTAATTTCTCGAATGATAAAGAACGCTCGGAGAAGTTGAAAAGGGGCATTGAAGCTGTGAGTGGGATTCATATTGATGAGGATGGTAACCTAAATGCCCAAAACAAACGCATTTAAAATTCAATCAGCCCCATAAATAACGATGATTTGGTAATCAAAGAATATGTTGATGTTAAGGTATTTGAATAAAAAAAAAGTCAATCGTCTAATATTACTCAATTAGTCGAACAAAGAAATAATAAGTTAAAGGATATGGAAAGCAAATTGAATGAAATAACTAACGAAGTAACTAAGTTATTAGATGATGTTAACAAAGTTAGCAATGAAATTATTTCAAGAATAAACAGTAATAGAGAGTTTGTAAGCAAGGAGTTACATCAAGAAAAAAACCAATTGTGAAATCAGTTCGCTGTTAAGTCAATATGAGTCTAGATAAGTTTGGACACTACTCAAGCGATAGGAAGCATTTGGAGTATTTACATAGAAATGGAAAAATATTAGTGGGTTTTATCGTTGATGAGGATGGAAATTTAAATATACAGAAAAAACGAATCATATGTTGTATAGAACCGCAGGAGGCAAATGACTTGGTTATAAAAGAATACGTTGATAGAGTATTAATTCTAGTAAAAAATGATATAGAGCACACCATCTCATTATTATTAATAAGAGAGAGAAACCAAAAAATTGATTCGAAAATTTGAAAGAAATACTTGATAAATATTTTACATTTGTAATTGGCTGTTTTGAGAATCCTACCATTTTAAAAATAAATATTAACAGCGGATGAGGTGCCTGTACCCATACGTAACAAAACGAAAGAAAAATATTAATAAATAAATAAAATGATATATAAGTAATGCAATTTATCAAACCCGTTAAATGCTGATTGACCCCCACCACGGTTGTTTATATCTCATTTCATTATTACTATATCAAGAAACATGGGATTTAAGTCGTGGAAGTGTATATGGATAGTATGGATTACGATACTCATGGAGAAGGCACCTATGGTGAAAAAGATGTGTTTCTCAAAATTTTTCTCTCGACACAATAAAAAAAGACGTCGTCAGCAACAACATTGTACTACGTTATAAAGAAATAAATAAATAAAAATAAAACCAACTAGACGTGAAAGAATTACATGCTCCTGCACGTAACAATTTTAGGCGAAGAAGAGTTGTAATGAAGGGAATCGATGATCATTGGCAGGCAGACTTAGTAGAAATGAGAAAGTACTCCTCATCTAATAAGGGATATCGATTTCTATTGACAATCATTGATACGTTTTCCAAATATGCGTGGGGAGTAGCATTGAAGTGAAAATCTGGAAAAGAAGTTACACAAGCGTTCGCGGACATTTTTAAAGGGAATAGAATTCCTAAGAATTAACAAACGGATGATGGAAAAGAATTTTTTAATACTGATTTTAAAAACTTGTGTAAAAAACATAACATTAATCATTACTCAAGCTATAGTGTACTTAAGGCATCGATTGTTCAGCGATTTAATAGAACTTTAAAGGAATGATGTGGAGAGAGTTTAGCTTCAATGGAACATATAATTGGATCGAAATGTATAAGCTATAGTGTACTTAAGGCATCGATTGTTGAGCGTTTTAATAGAACTTTAAAGGAAATGATGTGGAGAGAGTTTAGCTTCAATGGAACATATAATTGGATCGAAATGTATAAGCGGTTGATTAAAGAGTACAATAATCAATATCATAGAACAATTAAAATGCCATCTATAAAAGTGAATTCCTCAAATGAACAGATGTTATTAAATACTGTTAACAGTCACTTAAAAATATTTGGTGGTAGCAAATTCTAAGTAAATGACTATGTGCGTGTAAGTAAACATAAACATTTATTTGAGAAAGGGTATACCCCAAACTGGACAAGTGAAATTTTCCAAGTTAAAAAAATACAAAATACATACCCTACTACATACATATTGAAAGACTATGAGGGTATCGAAGTGAAAGGCGGTTTTTATAAAGAGGAACTATCAAAACAAAGTTTCCGCACACTTATCTAGTTGAGAAAATAATAGAAAAACGAAAAGGGCAGGTACTCGTTAAATGGTTAGGGTACCCGAATGCGCACAACTCTTGGATAGATAAAAATGACGTTCTTTGAAGCAGCAGGTGTTGGTCGCATCACTCCATTGAAAGCAACAGGTTTTTGGGTGCGTCACTCTATTGGTTGCTTCAGTTATTGGGCGCGTCACTCTTTTTGTGACACTTTCCTATTTTAAATGTGGGCTGGATAATTGATACCTGTATTGATACCTGTAATGCGCATGTGCATGTGTGTGCGTGTGTGTGTGTGTGTGTGTGTGCTGCTGATGGGTATAAAAAGGCAGTGCAGAGCATAGTTCAATCATACAAAGTCAACAAAGAGAAGAACCATGCCGAAGTCATCGAAAGATGAAGAACACCATGCTAAGCTGGCTGAAGCCGGCAGTGGAGCTGGTGGAAGGACACGAGGAAGAAAAGATGCCGGCGCCTATCGAGGTATATGATCCGGTCAACCAGGGAATAACCTGGAGACCCCGTCGTCGGTTTCCTGGAATGGCCCGGTGGGTAATAAGACTCACTGAACCGGCTCCGTTTGACGCACCCTGGAGGAGACCACGAAGGACGCCAGCACCCGAGCAGAGGATCTGGGCTCCACGAGAGCCAACCCATCGCCCTATTGGGAGTCGAGTGCGGGCGAACTGGAGGAACTGATCCCAGATCTGAGCTCAAGGTTTGGGAGCTCGCTGGATTGTATTCTCAACGGGATGGATTATACCGCTGATTTTTACAATAATTTATGATTTATATGTATACCACTGACTGAATTTTTTATGTTTATTTATTTATTTTGTTTCAAAAATTATTATTATTATTTACAGGCTTTTTTTTTACAGGTTTTGATATTATTATTATTTACAGGCTTTTTTTTTACAGGTTTTGATATCATTATTATTACTTTAAGATAATCATTTATTTCGTTATTTTTAAACAAAGAAAAAGGTTTTTAAACTATAACACCAATATGTTTTTTTATATTTTTTTTATTTTGTTTATTATTTACAGGTTTTACAGGCTTATTTTTACAGGTTTTGTATAAGTTTTTTACAGGCTTTGTACAGGTTTTACAAATTTTATATTATGTACAGGTTTTAACTGGCTTTTTTTATAGGTTTTTCATATTATTATAACTTACAGATTATTTTTAGTAATGTATTTTTTTATACATAATTAAGGTATATGTGCTTTTTTTTGTTCTTATTTTTATTTAATTTTGTTTTTTTTTTATTTATTTTTTATTTAACAATATAAAGTTATTCATATATGTGGGAATAAATTTTATAATGACCCCAGGCATAGGTATTTATACCATCAGACCTTATTTTTCTTTTATCGTCATTAGAGCTTAAAGTAGTTTTTTTTTATCTTATGTGTATACAAGTTGTGGATCTTAGATCTAAACAACTTCATTTCATCATTTAATATTTTATTATTATAAGGCAGTCTTTATAACTATTTATAGTTAGCTTATCTAATGCAGACTTCTTTACACCTTTTGATTTTTTAACACAACCACCCCCTCAAGAGACAATGAATACATTTTCGCTCTGAGACCAACAAACTCTAGCATGCGTTTGCCACAGTTCTCATCCTTCATCATACCCAAGACTGTTTATTGCACCTCTTAATCCCATATAACTTTGCTAGCTCCTCAGGGTACTCGGACGTATCAAACTTCATTTCTACATCTTCAGCAATATCTGCCTAAAAGTCTTTAGTCTGTATTGAATATATGAACGAGTCTGTATCCATATAATTCAATGTGACTTTTTCTTGGAATTAAGGATTGATATAATCATAATGGAAGTCATACATCTGCCATTTGGATAGCTCTAAAACTGTAAACCCTAACTACATTGGCTTGTCATAAACATTATGGAGCCGCTTCATCTTAATAGCATACATGTCTTCAGAAAATTGCGCAGAGCTGTGAAAACTAGCCTTTGCAATAAGTGAACGTGCACCAAATCGATTGCGTGTGGTTGATTCCCATGAAGTGACAATCTTAACATCTTTACGTTTTTCAACTTTCTCCATTGTCTTCCCATAGTTAAAAAAGTCTATTTCAAAATTATTTTTCGCTAAAGTTCTATGGGAAGTGTTTAGATCAATATATTTCTTAAGCCAAGGTGCCTGTTTAAATTTTAAAACTCGATATACTTTTGATAATATTAAACCATTACGCAAACATTGTTGAAGGTTTTTGTAATGTATAGGGTATTTAGTTTTGACCTAAGGTCAGCAACAAGTTTACACACCTTTGCTTCTGGTGTGGGTTTTTGGTTTAGCGGGCAAAAAGGTAGATCATTATGATAATCATGAAGTGAATCTGGATATAAAAGGTCTACTTCTAAAATATAACCGTATTCAGAAGTTTCCTCTATTTGAACAACATTTAATACAGCAATCTCATCGTCACTCATCCACTGAAAACCAGTGTATGGCAGACTTTGACACATTGCCCAACCATACAAATTATTTGCATCCAAATACATTAAGTATTCAGATGGTTTGCTTGCGTCATACGCATCCATATACATATGGTTGGCTTTGGAGTACCGTTTACAGCACTAAACCAAACCACCCCTAATTCCACTTTGAATGAACCTATACATATCAATATCAGTTAGCATATCTAATTCTATTTCGGTCGTTTTCAGCATAGCATCCCATGACAAACCGGGTGTGGTGTAATAATGTGCAGGATCTAGAGAATAATTTTTCTTACATATTGCGCGAAAATTTTGAAAAACGTCAGTCAATAAAAGAACATCTGTTTTGAGATAAAGCTCCATATATTCTTTTAATGATTGACAATTGAAAACTTTCCATACATGTTGTGCATGTAAATAGTCCTCAGGCGAACATTCTTTATTGGTTAAACTATTAAAGAACTTCTCCCTTGGAGGCAGAGAGGTTTCGGTCAGTCGGTTTTCTGAGTCCAAAAACTCATATGGAAAGACACCCTTTCTACGCAATAAGTTAACTCCTCCTCAGAGGGATAAAAACGCTTAAAACTTTCGAAACATTCAATACTTAGATTACTACTTAAAGCATCTATGCTGGTTGCCATAAAGCGAAACGTGTCTAAAAATCTAATTTCTAAATTTTTTTCATGGGACGCTATGTATGTAAATTTGGGGAGTGATATATACAACTCCTTATTCAGTGGGAGTACTTTAATATCACCCTCCACTTTGTTTAGTTCCCTAACGAAGAGATGGGAGTCATACAGCGAGAAATTGTGATAGAAAACGGGGACAAAAGGTGCAATTTGAAAATTAATATTGCAAATATATGGGTTGGACCCCTGTACTGGCCCGTTAAATGACAATAATCCCTCACTCGGTCGGTCCCCAGAATTTTCTTACAGATATGGCAATTAACTGCATATCGAAAACTATTTTCCTCCTCTGCACTCATTTTCATTGGTTTAATATTAGAGAGGTAGGTCGTGTAAATTTCACTTACATCTCTAATGAGAGATGTGACAAATTTGACACCTGCATCCTTACCAGTCTCTAAAACAAACTTATTTAAGGATGAGTCAAAGGAGCACTTAATATAGTACGATAATGCTATGGGCACATGCAATGATGTAGCTGCTCGCTCACTTTCGAATTGAGGGGGGTTAGTATGCATTCGAAGTCTGCAAACACTACAAACGGCACATCTAAACTACGATTAAAATTCTTAAATTTAAGACTAGCTTTTTCTGATGATGGTAACGTCGAAACCATCTTGCCACAATTCATCCGGTGCTCCAAAGATAACTTCTCGCTATGTGAGAAGTTGAGGCAGGTGTTGCAAAAGAATAGCTTATTAACATGTCCGGTTACCTGTGAGCGAACCAGCCTGTAAATTTCAAAACAAAAGAAAAGTATTAGTAAGCATTAAAGTATTAAGAAAATTGAAATTTTTACTTACCTTGATAAACTTTTTATCCATACAAAATGCGCCCGTCCATCGCTCTCCAAAAGCAATAAACTTATATGCCGTTCCCTTTCGACCTCCGTTAAATACAGCGGGCCACTTTTCCCTTTTCCTCATCGAATCCAAAAACGTTGATACTGATAGTGGAGTTCCGTCTTTCGAACACTTTAATTTGTGTGAGCGGAAGCGGAAACTCCAACTCCTCAAAATGTAATGTAAGTGTTTCACTTACATAGATTTTTGAGTTATCAATATTAATATTGTAATTCGAGCATCTATCAGCGTGGTTGGTGTTGCGTGGAGCTTTAAGGGCTGATATTAAAGCCCATTTAAAACAATATTCGTCCTCGTTTCTCACATTTACAATCGCCTTTTTCACTCTCAGCACCTTTGGAGTTTCAATATAATTTGAAACTTTTAAAGGAGTGTATTTATTAATATTGCACTCCAATCTTATTATTTGGGACATAGTCCATCCGCTGTCCCTTTCCTGGAACTCATCCATTTTTTGACGGATGAGTTCAGTATGCTGATTATAGACTTCTTCTATATTTTTTCCAGCTGTTAGAACACACATAGGTGTTTGATGCGACTAGACTTGCATCACCATCTCATTTTGATGGATTTTATGTATTCCGCAAATAACTCAAAGTTTATCTTACACGATGTGTGTTAAGATAAAACATTGTTTATTATTGGAATGAGTTCCGATGAGGCATCAGTGAGGAATTCCTGGGGATCAAAAATTTCCTCACGCCTATTCTCAAATGCTAGAGTCATAATGCGATTTTTAAATCCTCCTGAAATCTGCTTAACAGCACTATTCAGAGGTATAAAAACAGGCATTTTGTGGACACTGGACCGTAAGTGTCCATTCCACTTTGAAAAAAGTACATTAACCTTACATGTGTTGCACCACTTTGTCGTCGGTTTGGGTGTTGCGGCGAAGATGTTGGTGGCGGTGAAGGGTGTATTATTGCAGGTGGTGGCGTATGCTGTATTGTTGTTGCATGTGGCGGTGGAGTGTGTGTTGTTGGAGGTGGTAGCGATGGGTGTGTTGATGTATGTGGTGGCGATGGGTGTGTTGGTGTATGTGGCGTTGGTGGGTGTGTTGTCGTATGTGGTGTTGAAGGGTGTGATGGGGAAGGTAGCGGTGAACATTTTCATGAGGGTGTTGGCTTTGCTTGTGATCGTGGAGGTGGCGGAAGTGGTTTGCGATCCTGAAGTGTGCGGACTTGAATCGGTGCCGAAAATCGCAGCTAAGTCTTTGGCTAGGTTAGAAAGGGATGGCGCTAAATATTTAAATATCAAGCCCAAAGGAATGGAAATTAGTATTCATCTTAAGGATGGTGGGAACCAATAAAAATCGTATAAGGGGCGTGGCTTATTTAATTAATACAAGCAGGATCAGTTTCCCCCTCTAACACGCATTCTCCTTCTAACACTTTCCCCTATAGCTCTTTCCCCCTCTAACATACATTCTCCTTCTAACACTTTCTCTCCCTAACTCTTTCCCCCTCTAACACATTTGAATCTTAAGCTACAAGTATCAATACTCTTGATAAGAAGCAATGTATTGATCCTGCCGCTGCTGCTGCGCAGGAAAATTCCCATCTCTTGTTCACAGAAACCCAGTACATCGAACAAGCGTTCGCTTTTCTCTATTCTCTATCCTTACTTCCTTTGATCACTGGTTATCACAACCATAAACATTCATTTTTTGACGTGTGTTGCAGGTTTATAATGCAACGCATGTTTAACAGGTGCGCACTTGACTCCAAATCTTTTGATCACTACTACTCATGAACACCAACATTCATTCATGATTGCTTGCTTTCAGGTTAACAATGCAACGCACGTCAAACAGGCGCCCTCTCGACTCTCTCTTCTCTATCCTTTCTTCCTGTGCACACTGCACCTCATGACCATAAACAGATTTACAATGCCACGCACGTCAAAGAGGCGCACAATTGACTCTTACACTAATTAGGTAAATAATTAAATCTGTTTCTCTGATCACTGCTTCTCACAGATGCGGCTGGTAAAGTGGTGGCCTAGGAATGTTAATCCTTTGTTCTCCACCCTACTCTAATTAAAGCGGGCACGATCATGGGAAAAAAGGGTCATATATTATCATATTGAAGGGGGCGATAAAAGGGTCAAAAAACAAGGGGCGATAAAAGGGTCATAAAAATTAATGGGGTCATAAACTGTCGGCATCTATTTGGGGTAGAACCACCATTCACCTACCACTCAGGTAAGTGACGAATTTTGTGATTTTGAGAAAAATTAATTTATAATTAACTTTTGCTCTTATTCTTTTCCTTGCAGGTACTGGTGCAGGTAAGTTAGATGTTAGATAAAGCCGCCGGAATGATGTCTTCGCTGGATCCAATCGATGAGCTGCCAACCACAGGGATGGACCAGGTATGTGACTGTGATGTTGATTCGTGGATCACACTCCATGCCACCAGCCATGCCGGAAATTTGGGCTCCACGAACACTGGATGCAGACGACAATGTGATGACCAGATAAGTGACGAATTTTGTGTGTTGTAGAAAATCAATTTATAATTAATTTTTGCTCTCTTTCTATTCTTTGGAGGTACTGGAGGGACGTTAGATGTTAGATGAAGCCGCTGAAATTATGTCTTCGCTGGATCCAATCGGTGAGCTGCCAACCAAAGGATGGACCAGGTAAGTGACTCAGTTGCAAATAGTAAATTGTTTGATTTAGAAATCAAAGTTTTAACTATTTTGTATTCGTATTTTGCATGAATATATGGCGGAAGTTGGTACACGCCTGTGATGTTGATTCCGTGTGCCACTCACGGATACCACCAGCCATGTCGGAAGTGTGGACTTCATGAGCACTGGATGCAGGCGAAAAAAAGATGACCAGATAAGTGACGAATTTTGTTTGTTTGAGAAAATCAACGTAAAATTAATTTTTGCTTTTATTTTTCTTTGCAGGTACTAGAAGGACGTTTGATGTAAGATGAACCGCGGAAATGATGTATTCGATGGATCCAATCAATGAGCTGCCCACTACAAGGATGGACCAGGTAAGTGACTCAATCGCCTATAGCAAATATGTTTGATTTTAAAATTAATATTTTAAATATTTTTTTATTCGTTTTTTGCAGGAATATATGGCGGACGCTGGTTGACGCCTGTGATATTGATTCCGTGCGCCACTCACAGACGCCACCAGCAATGTCGGAAGTTTGGACTTCATGAGCACTGGATGCTGGCGAAAAAAAGCTGACCAGATAAATAACGAATTTTGAGTGTTTCAGAAAAATTAATGTAAATTAATTTTTGCTCTTTTTCTTTTCTTTACAGGTACTGGAAGCACGTTTGATGTTAGATGATGCCGCTGGAATGATGTCTTCACTGGATCCAATCGATGAGCTGCCAAGCACAAGAATGGACCAGGTAAGTGACTTAATTGCAAATAGCAAAAATGTTTGATTTAAAAATCAAAATTTTAACTATTTATACCCTTAACCCATAAAATGGGTATATAAGGGTATAATGGTTTTGTGCAAAAGTATGTAACAGGCAGAAGGAAGCATCTCCGACCCCATAAAGTATATATATTCTTGATCAGCATCAACAGCCGAGACGATATAGCCATGTCCGTCTGTCCGCCTGTCTGTCTGTCTTTCTGTCTGTCTGTATGAACGCGTAATTCTCAGAGACTACAAGAGCTAGAGACTTCTGCTTTTGTTTTTAAGTTCTCCTATACCATGAGCAGAACAAGTTTGCTTCAAATTATCGAAAATTATTATGGTTTCCGATATACACATGGAATTGATAACAATAAAATATCGAATTTGGAAAATGTAAAAATGAGTGTTGAAATAATGGGTAACGATAGAACTTTTCTGAAAAATTCGCCCAAATCGGTTAAGAAACACCGGAGATATCTAATTTTATCGATTGAAGTTAAGTCAGTATAGCAACGTCTTATATAAATTAAATATATTTATTGCAACTGGGCTCAGGGTATCTTCTAGTCGGGCTCTCCCGACTAGAGCCTTCTTACTTGTTTTTATTCGTATTTTGCAGCAATTTTTGGTGGACGCTGGTAGACGCCTGTGATGTTGAGTCCGTGGATAACGCTCGATACCACGAGCCATGATCAAGGGATTTGGAGTCAAGTGCGCACCTGCAACACACGTCAAAAAATGAATTTTTATGGTTGTGATAACCAGTGATCAAAGGAAGTAAGGATAGAGAATAGAGAAAAGCGAACGCTTGTTCGATGTACTGGGTTTCTGTGAACAAGAGATGGGAATTTTCCTGCGCAGCAGCAGCGGCAGGATCAATACATTGCTTCTTATCAAGAGTATTGATACTTGTAGCTTAAGATTCAAATGTGTTAGAGGGGGAAAGAGTTAGGGAGAGAAAGTGTTAGAAGGAGAATGTATGTTAGAGGGGGAAAGAGCTATAGGGGGAAAGTGTTAGAAGGAGAATGCGTGTTAGAGGGGGAAAGTGATCCTGCTTGTATTAATTTAATAAGCCACGCCCCTTATACGATTTTTATTGGTTCCCACCATCCTTAAGATGAATACTATTTTCCATTCCTTTGGGCTTGATATTTAAATATTTAGCGCCATCACTTTCTAACCTTTGATATTATATATATATATATTATATATACCTGTTTTTATTTTGGTCAAGTGCTAGGAAAATCTTATGTCCTGCATTGACTTCAAAACGAATAAAAGAGGTAGGTTGGTTAGAGTTGTATAGTTTATTTATTATTCTTTCTATGTATGCAATAAAATATTTATTTTTAAATCTAGTATGTATTCATACATTTTATGCCTTATTGACTTAAACGTTGTTTGTTAATTCTTTTGTTTAAATTTTTATATTTTGCCATTAAGCGTTCTAGCCTTGTCAGACCCATGCTGTAGTAAAAGCATCCACATGTGTCGACTCCCTCTGTAGTTAAATCGGATGACCAGCTGCACGCTGAAAGATGCTCGCCAAATTTGGATGTAACTAGATGGCAGTTTTCGTACACCAAGAAAAATTCTCGATATTCTTCAAGCAATTCATGATGTTCAGGAAAAATCATTTCCTCAAACTCTTTTAAAAAATCATCGATTTGCTCCATTTTGTAGTATACTCGACAAACGTCTATTTAAGACTGACTTAAATGAATATTTTAACTTTCCTCAAAGCATTTCATTTTTGATTAAGTTTCATATTATGATGAAATTGTGTCCTAAAAATATTAACATCCTTTTTATTTATTTACCCGTCTTTTTTGAAATTTCAAACAGTAACCGAGTAAGATAAATTTCTGACTCAAAATCATAAGTTGCTTCTAAATCTGAAAGTTGTATACTATATATACGCATCTCTACACACTTTGGAATAATATAGTTATAATATATATTCTTTATATGATTTTTCAGTAATGTGTTCCAACACATAAATGCTGTTAAAAAAAATTCCTAATCTTATAAGCGTCCTCCATGAGTCACTATCAAATTCAACTCTATTACCATACTGATTGAGTATTAATATTCGTTGCCTATCTGATTTTCGAATTTTAAAATGACACTTAACGGTCTCAAGCATTGGATGTTCAATTATTGTATCTGGCATTAAGAAGTCAAAGTGCTCCAGTTTCATTTGGATGTACTCCTTAAAAGGTAGTAATTGAATCCATTCCTCTTTTCCCAAGCCAATAAAATTACGTTTATGTTGCTGCAGCCAAACCATAGGTATGAAATCTCTACTCGTAGAAAACCCACACTTTAGTTTAAGCTCTAAACTAACAAAATACTCAAATCCAAAAATTATTTCATGATCTTGAATTTTCCTTGAGTTTTTCTTTTTTTCAAGTGTAGCGTATCCATCCTCTCTTAACTGCTTTTTCAAACTAAACGTAAAATAAGATAAACCATAATATTTAAGGTATTGATTTTTGTATAATTTCTCAGTACATCATTAACGCTAGAGGAAAAATGGTTATTCTAGATAGAAACTCATGTATTTTAGTTGACTTTCAATATGTATTCGGAAACGAAAGACAGATGTTTGTCATAGAGTTGGAATTTATGCAAGCTGGGTCCGTCACACCCAATTTTTAACACGCTTATATTAGCTTCACTTGTATGTTTGTATGTAGTAACTCTCCTTTGGACTAAAAGCAAGAGACTCATTCGACCATGGACGAGCTAAGAACCCACGATCGATGAGTCCGGGAGCGAAGACCCGCGCCTTAGACCGCTCGGCCAACGAACTAACTTGAGTTATGGGATATATTGACAGTAATAAGCCACTTGCTTTTAGTCCAAAGGAGAGTTAAAAAGTATTTTTTTCAGCCGTGGACGGGATTAGAACATACGATCGGTGAGTCCGGTAGCGAAGACCCGCGCCTTAGACCGCTCGGCCAACGAACGAGCTTGAGATAGTGGGATATACTGACAGTAATAAGCCACTTGCTTTTAGTCCAAAGGAGAGTTACATACAAACATACAAGTGAAGCTAATATAAGCGTGTTAAAAATAATATAGTTTAAAAAAACTAAAAAACACGCTTTAGAGCATATCAAACTAAAAAGTTAAAAATTATTTTTCAAATAAGTTTAAAACAATAATAAATGATAAATAGTATTATTGTAAAAAAAAAGCGTGGGGCGCTTTGTCCATATATCTCGTACATCGAGCGCCCAACGCTTTTTTTTAACAATAATACTATTTATCATTTATTATTGTTTTTAACTTATTTGAAAAATTATTTTTAACTTTTTAGTTTGATATGCTCTAGAAGCGTGTTTTTTAGTTTTTTTAAACTATCTTTATTTTTAACACGCTTATATTGGCTTCACTTGTATGTTTGTATGTAACTCTCCTTTGGACTAAAAGCAAGTGGCTTATTACTGTCAGTATATCCCACTATTTCAAGCTCGTTCGTCGCCGAGCGGTCTAAGGCACGGGTCTTCGCTCCCGGACTCACCGGTCGTTGGTTCTAATCCCGTCCACGGCTAAAAAAAATTTTTTTACTCTCCTTTGGACCAAAAGCAAGTGGCTTATTACTGTCAGTATATCCCACTATTTCAAGCTCGTTCGTGGCCGAGCGGTCTAAGGCGCGGGTCTTCGCTCCCGGACTCACCGATCGTATGTTCTAATCCCGTCCACGGCGGAAAAAAAAAATGTCTTTTATTTAAATCTGCACCATGTTCATGTTCACTAGAACTTACAATATTTTTTTTTCAATAATTAATAAAACTTAAAATTAAAAAATAAATAAAGTTAAAAAAAAACTAAAAAAAAAGTGGAAACGTTGCAGTCGGACGCAACCGACTGCGGCATACTCGATACCAGTATTAAAAATTTTGATCCATCCATGTAGGATGTCAATTGCTATCTTCATACCAAATTTGGTGACTCTAGCTCGAAGTTTGTATAAAGTGGGGAAAGGGGGGCTGGGGGCGGTATGGGTGGAATTGCATCCAAATTTTTGATGCAGATCTTTGTGGAATGTCAATTGCTACCTTCATACCAAATTTGGTGACTCTAGCTCAAAGTTTGTATAAAGTGGGGAAATGGGGGCTGGGAGCGGTATGTTTGGGCGTGGCATCCAATTTTTGGTGCAGATCTATGTGGGATGTCAATTGCTATCTTCATACCAAATTTGGTGACTCTAGCTCGAAGTTTGTATAAAGTGGGGAAAGGGGGGCTGGGGGCGGTATGGTTGGGCGTGGCATCCAAACTTTTGGTGCAGATCCTTGTGGAATGTCAAATGCTACCTTCATACCAAATTTGGTGACTCTAGCTCAAAATTTGTATAAGGTGGGGAAAGGGGGGCGGAATGGATGGGCTAGGCTCCAAAACTTTGATGCAGATTGTTGGGGGTCGTTGCCAGCTATCTTCCTACTGGAATATACACGCATTCCCGTTTTTGACGAAGCGTTGGGGCAGATGGGGGTGGCTAGGGCGGTATTGGTGGGCGTGGCATCCAAACTTTTGATGCAGTTTTTTGGGGGTCATCATCAGCTAAATTGGCACCAAATTTGGTGGCTCTAGCTCAAAAACTGTGGGAGATATAGCCATTTCTGATTTCAAAATGCGGGGGGGCTGGGGGCGGAATGGGTGGGCGCGGCTCCAAAACTTTGATGCAGTTTTTTGGGGATCGCTACTAGCTATCTTCCCACCAAATTTGGAAGCTCTAGCTCCACAACTCTGGAAAATACACGCATTCCCGTTTTTGACGAAGCGTTGGGGTGGATGGGGGTAGCTAGGGCAGTGTCGGTGGGCGTGGCATCCAAACTTTTGATGCAGTTTTTTGATGGTCGTTACCAGCTAGCTTCCTACCAAATTTGGAGGCTCTAGCTCTACAACTCTGGAAGATACACGCATTCCCGTTTTTTACGAAGCGTTGGGGCATCTGGGGGCGGCTACGGCGGTATTGGTGGGCGTGGCATCCAAACTTTTGGTGCAGTTTTGGGGGGTCATCATCAGCTAAATTGGCACCAAATTTATTGGCTCTAGCTCAAAAATTGTGGGAGATATAGGCTTATTTGACTTTAAAATTCGGGGGGTCTGGGGGCGGAATGGGGGCGAGGCTGCAAAACTTTTGATGCAGTTTTTAGGGGGTTGCTAGTAGCTATCTTCTTACCAAATTTGGTAGTTCTAGCTGTAAGGATGTGCGAAATATGTGGATTTATCGGTTTTGAGTTATCGAATTTATCGATTTGCCCCCCAGTTATCGTAGAACCCCCATCTTGACACTTTAATTTACTATCCCATAGATAAAGAGAATTGGAAAGTTTCAAGTCTCTAGCTTGAAGGGTGTGGAAAAACTTGAATACATACGGACGGACAGACGGACAGACACCATGACGGACATTGCACAAAACCAATATACTCTTTACCTTCGGTATCGAGTATAAAAACGCTTATATAATACAACGAACTAAAAAGTGAAAAATAAATATTGCTTAAAACAAGTGGAAACGTTGCAGTCGGACGCAACCGACTGCGGTATACTCGATACCAGTATTAAAAATTTTGATGCCCATCCATGTGGGATGTCAATTGCTATCTTCATACCAAATTTGGTGACTCTAGCTCGAAGTTTGTAAAAGGTGGTGACAGGGGGGCTATGGGGCTTGGGGCGGTATGGGTGGGCGTGGCATTCAAATTTTTGCTGCCGATCCATGTGGGATGTCAATTGCTACCTTCATACCAATTTGGTGACTCCAGCTCGAAGCATGTTAGAGGTGGTGAAAGGAGGCTATGGGGCTTGGGGTGGTATGGGTGGCCGTGGCATCCAAATTTTTGGTGCAGATCCTTGTGGAATGTCAAATGCTACCTTCATACCAAATTTGGTGACTCTAGCTCAAAGTTTGTATAAGGTGGGGAAAGGGGGGCGGAATGGATGGGCTAGGCTCCAAAACTTTGATGCAGATTGTTGGGGGTCGTTGCCAGCTATCTTCCTACCAAATTTGGTGGCTCTAGCTCCACTACTCTGGAATATACACGCATTCCCGTTTTTGACGAAGCGTTGGGGCAGATGGGGGTGGCTAGGGCGGTATTGGTGGGCGTGGCATCCAAACTTTTGATGCAATTTTTTGGGGGTCATCATCATCTATCTTGGCACCAAATTTGGTGACTCTAGCTCAAAAACTGTGGGAGATATAGGCTTTTCTGATTTCTAAATGCGGGGGGGCTGGGGGCGGGATGGGTGGGCGTGGCTCCAAAACTTTGATGCAGTTTTTTGGGGGTCGTTACCAGCTATCTTCCTACCAAATTTGGTGGCTCTAGCTCCACTACTCTGGAAGATACACGCATTCCCGTGTTTTACGAAGCGTTGGGGCATCTGGGGGCGGCTAGGGCGGTATTGGTGGGCGTGGCATCCAAACTTTTGGTGCAGTTTTTGGGGGGTCATCATCAGCTAAATTGGCACCAAATTTGGTGGCTCTAGCTCAAAAACTGTGGGAGATATAGGCTTATTTGACTTTAAAATTCGGGGGGTCTGGGGGCGGAATGGGGGGCGAGGCTGCAAAACTTTTGATGCAGTTTTTAGGGGGTTGCTAGTAGCTATCTTCTTACCAAATTTGGTAGTTCTAGCTGTAAGGATGTGCGAAATATGTGGATTTATCGGTTTTGAGTTATCGAATTTATCGATTTGCCAGCCCCCCAGTTATCGTAGAACCCCAATCTTTACACTTTAATATACTATCCCATAGATAAAGAGAAGTGGAAAGTTTCAAGTCTCTAGCTTGAAGGGTGTGGAAAAAACTTGCACACATACGGACGGACAGACGGACAGACACCATGACGGACATTGCACAAAACCAATATACTCTTTACCTTCGGTATCGAGTATAAAAACTACAAAACACGCTTTTAGAGCATATCAAACTAAAAAGTTAAAAATAATTTTCAAATAAGCTTAAAACAATAATAAATGATAAATAGTTTTATTGTAAAATAAGCGTGGGGCGCTTTGTCCATATTTCACGTACATCGAGCGCCCAACGCTTTTTTTTACAATAATTCTAGTATTTATCATTTATTATTGTTTTAAGCTTATTTGAAAAATAATTTTTAACTTTTTAGTTTGATATGCTCTAAAAGCGTGTTTTTAGTTTTTTTAAACTATATTTATTTCACTTTAAACCACCCTACCACATGAGGGAGCTGGATGAAGTGACTAGGAAAACCTTAAAGATAACCAAACAGTATGTGGACGGCTTAGATTGGTCTGAAGGTGACATCTCTTATCTAAGTCTTGGCGAAATACTAAAGCCATTGAATAGTTACGCAACTGTAGTAGTAAGAGAAAGAGCTAAAAAAGAGTTCTTAAGTAAATTTTTACACACAAAAATAATAGATGTAAATCTTGAACAGAGCTTAGTGCAATATCCAACTTCTTTACAAATTGTAGAATACACAAAGAAATAGTAAATCGATGTGCACTAAATAATTTATTTAAATTATTTCTCATCTAAAAATGTAAATGTTTATGCTAGTATACTTGAATAAAATAAAATTATTTTCTTATTAATTTCATCATGTTTCTATTTATTATTTAATTAAGAGAGGGTACATAATATTTAATATAATTAATTTCAATGATTATCAACCACAACTTGATTCTATACTAAATTGGTTTTAAACGATGCGTTAAACTATTACAGTCAAAGGCGAATACTCGGCTAATCGATCATGCATAAGCAGGCAATATACCTTAGTATTCCTCACACTAACACTATCGAGATCAATTGAAACTCTTACATCGATTGGCCCTGTTTTAACTGTTTCATTCTGATGTGACAAGTCTACAACAACCATTGGTGCTTTCTCTTTAAACTCTATAGGTGTTAGTAATGGCTCAGATTCCTTCATATAGTAGCTTGCTTGAAATCCTGTATACATATCATACAAACTTGCGTATCGTTCATGCTTAAAATTAATGTTCATGTCATCGTACGGAAAGTTCTCCGAGTTAAGATACACTTTTAAATTCCTCAAATGATTATGTGTTAGTTTATCGTCCACTACAAAAGCTATTATCGCAAATCGAGGGCGTTCTCTATTAGCTGCTAGCTTAACATTCCAAACATGTTGTGTGCCTTCGGGTAATGTTGGATTCAGGTAACAATCCCAACTGCGGAATGCAAGTGGAAGTGAGCCTCCACTCTTAGTCAGACTAAACATTTGTAACTTCTTTTCATCACTCAGAGTTACATGTGGTATTTTCCATACAATGTTAGAAATATTTAGCTTATACTCCTTAGTTCCAATTTTAGTGTAGTATACATCTTCCATATTTTTAGTCATGAGTAATATCAATACATGTTTACAATTTAGTAAAACCTTGTTATAATCTTCAGCAAATCCAAGTAAGTATTAAAGAGGTATAGAGAAATTAAAGTATCCGTTCGACAGCTCTCTATCATTTCCATTGAACCAGCCAGAATTCTCTAACATGCAGCTCTCCGTTTTGTTTAAGGAAGCGTAGTTTTTTAAGGTTGTTGAAATACCAACAAATCGAGTACGGTCAATTTGAATTCCATTTAATTCATGACGAACCTCGTCAAAGAGATAACTCATACAATTGTTTTTAAGTTTTCCATCTACAGCAAGCGAGTTATCCGCCAAAGAAATTGTGCCCTCAACATTAATAAAACTCTCACAAGGCAATACATATAAGTCCTGATTCTGAATAGTAATCCTAACTTCATCATTGCTTTTAAATGCTTGTAGATAGGGAGAGTAACTATGATATTCTTTCTTGATTATACTCTCATCCGAATAGGCTTTCTCTCGAACATTCAATACACTACTCATTATTTTTTATTTTTAAACCCAGAGATTTTAAAAATAATTTGTTCTCAGGTGTACTTTTTTCGTCGACCTGTATCCTTCTGTAGTAGAACTCAAAGTGCTCGCTAGGGGTGGATAGCGCACGTTTTTATTATTATAAATAATCATTATCGGCGCCTCAAGTGTAAGCGAAGTGTCACAACCTCTTTTCTTAAATTAACCAAGTTTCCGTTCTGATCAACGATCCGTATTATTAATGACTGTATCTCGCTCGTATTAACTGGCAAATAAATAAGATTATTTGGTTCTCTCACTCAATTTATAGCCTGGCGGAACGTTGAGTGCAAACTCATGCAGAGCATGACTTGATACCTCATTTACATATGAACCGCTAACAATGTTACATTCCAGACGAATCGTATTTACTTTTAAAATGTCAACAGGTTGATCTGATATATGCGTGGCATATGGCTTTAGTTCTCTTTTATTAAATCCAAATAATTGACCAATAGAACGCTCTTTGTTAAAATATATTGAATCTTTTTAGATGAAATCACTACTTGAAGGGTATTATTATTGCTCTCGATTAGCGGGTGCTTTAATTCATTGGGCTCAATTTTCTTCATTTTCTCTTTAATAAATTCACTTATATCACTAAGCTCATATGATCCCACAGGTATCTCGAAAATATGCTCCCCAATATAGAATAAATTATTATCGTAGTCCACATTTGGAACCGAGTTGTACATATGGAAATCAATTAGTGCACATTCATACCTCCCACATAACTCTATGGGAGGATGATAATTAGCTATTAAAATCGAGTCGTTGCCCGTCAACGTTAGCGTTGTTGCCATTCCGAAAGATTATTGATAGTACTAGTTTCTTGCATTTTATTTTATTTAAATTTGAATAAATCAGCAAACCCCCTTCTATAACGTCTATTTTCTAGCGGGTCATCTTTACTTATTAATAAAAATCCATATTTTTCTCTTCAACAAAATTGACAAATATTCTTAAATGCATCAAACGACATGTCTACGCCTACATGATCCTGATACACATGTTTCATATTGACTTCATCCTGCCTAAACATAATAATTAGGTTTGCATTGTCACGCACAAGATGCTTTGGGATGCGTGTATACGTTTGACACAAATAGAACGCATCTATACTTTTATGTCTGCCCATGCAGAAGTATGCTCGAATATTATCCTGTTTTTCACATGCTACGTCATCGAAAATCATTGTAGAGTTCTTTTTGGCATCGCTGGGTGCAACAACATTTTCATTTTCAGAAAATGTAAAGTAACCCATTCCTTTTTTTGGTTTTATAAGTGTTTTTAAGTATTCATATTTAGGCTGATATAATGACTTTGAATATAAGGAAATATTCTCAAACTTTAATCCGTTAGGGCTTTCAATTAAACTAATCATAACATTGGTTTTCCCCCAATTTGAAGGTCCGACAATTAGAGCTCGTATTGAATTGAGTAACAAGCTACTTATTTATGTCTTAGTTGTTTGACATCACCATTTTTACAATCGATATTTTTTACTTTAATGTCATTTTTTTGTTTGATTAAACGTATATTAATGTAACTCTTTTGAGTAGATCGTTACTTGCTAAGATCTCATTGAAGAATAAACAACAAATAAAATGGTGCTCCGCTTTTATAAAACTAGTAGTATTAAACCATCACTCTACCTAGGAAGAGGTATTGTTAATAAAATATTAACTCCCTACCAGTTAAACTGCACATACCGGGATATCAGTTTTGTGGTCCAGGAACAAAGCTTAAAGCTCGTCTAGCACGTGGTGACAAGGAATAAATCCCTTGGATGCCGCTTGTAGAGAGCACGATATAGCCTATTCTAAATATAAAGATCTGGAAAATCGTCATAAAACTGACACAATACTAGCTGAAAGAGCGTGGGAGCGTGTAAAAGCATCTGATAGTACTCTCGGTGAAAAATCCTCTGCATATTTCGTAACAAACGCAATGAAAGCAAAGAAAAAATTTGGTATGGGACTTCCACAAAAGCAAAGAAACGAAAACCATGTAAAAATAAAAAGAAATATATGACTCTTGTTCGAGACGCAACACGAGTGTTAAAGAAAGAAAACCACTTGACATTCAAGCTGCGATTAAAGTAGCCCGAAAAGCTATGTCTAAAACCATTGGAAATAAGAAAAATACTGTTGTTATTCCTAGAGTAATCAACGTTCCTAAAATTTGAGGTTTTTTTTACCACTTGTACCAATCTTGACAGCGCTCAGTGCATTAGGAGGAATGGCATCTGGTGGAGCAGTTATTGCTAGAAGCATTAATAGTGCTAAGAATGCAAAAAAGAGCTAGAAGAGAATAAACGTCATAATAGAAAATGGAGGCCATTGCTTTAGGTAGTGGACTCTATTTAAAACCGTATCAAAACGGTTTTGGTATAACCACAAATAAAAAATTAATTTTTTATAAATGAGCTGCCCAATAAACCGCTTTTGAACATTGATATTATAAACTTCGCACGCAAACATATCCCACATTTTAGAGGGGTTTACATGAGAAACGCCTTACCGAAAAATGTAAGAAAAAGTGAATGCGGTATCGTTAATTTGGACTCGTCAACTGGAGCTGGAACTCATTGGGTAGCTTACTATAAGCAGATATTTTGATAGTTTTGGAAATTAACCACCCCCTATAGAACTTATAAGATATTTGGGCGAGAACATTCAATACAATTATAATCAAGAACAACGATTTGGTACTTTTAACTGCGGTCACTTATGTCTTAAGTTTTAATGCTCACTTCAAAATCTTTTTTTAAAATAATTTTATATCAATTAAAATAAATACTTTACATTTAAATAAAGAAGAAAAAAAAAAGTATAATTTTTAAGTATATATATATATAAATATTGTCTTTAAACTATCTCAGTTTGTTTTGAGAATCTGATTAGTTCACATATAGCAAGCCATCTGTTTGTTGAAAACCAAAATAATTAAAAAATAACAAATAACAGAAAAAAAACACTGTTTCTGAAAAACATAAAAAATAACAGGAAAACAACAACAAGCTGTTTATGAAAAATAACAACAAATAGCAGAATAAAACAAGTGGAACGTTGCAGTCGGACGCAACCGACTGCGGTATACTCGATACCAGTATTAAAAATTTTGATGCCCATCCATGTGGGATGTCAATTGCTATCTTCATACCAAATTTGGTGACTCTAGCTCAAAGTTTGTATAAAGTGGGGAAAGGGGGGCTGGGGGCGGTATGGGTGGAATTGCATCCACATTTTTGATGCAGATCTTTGTGGAATGTCAATTGCTACCTTCATACCAAATTTGGTGACTCTAGCTCATAGTTTGTATAAAGTGGGGAAATGGGGGCTGGGGGCGGTATGTTTGGGCGTGGCATCCAAATTTTTGGTGCAGATCTATGTGGGATGTCAATTGCTATCTTCATACCAAATTTGGTGACTCTAGCTCGAAGTTTGTATAAGTGGGGAAAGGGGGGCTGGGGGCGGTATGGTTGGGCGTGGCATCCAAATTTTTGCTGCAAATCCTTGTGGAATGTCAAATGCTACCTTCATACCAAATTTGGTGACTCTAGCTCAAAGTTTGTATAAAGTGGGGAAATGGGGGCTGGGAGCGGTATGTTTGGGCGTGGCATCCAAATTTTTGCTGCAGATCCTTGTGGAATGTCAAATGCTACCTTCATACCAAATTTGGTGACTCTAGCTCAAAGTTTCTATAAGGTGGGGAAAGGGGGTCGTTGCCAGCTATCTTCCTACCAAATTTGGTGGCTCTAGCTCCACTACTCTGGAATATACACGCATTCCCGTTTTTGACGAAGCGTTGGGGCAGATGGGGGTGGCTAGGGCGGTATTGGTGGGCGTGGCATCCAAACTTTTGATGCAGTTTTTTGGGGGTCATCATCAGCTAAATTGGCACCAAATTTGGTGGCTCTAGCTCAAAAACTGTGGGAGATATAGGCTTATTTGACTTTAAAATTCGGGGGGTCTGGGGGCGGAATGGGGGGGGCGTGGCTCCATAATTTTTGATGCAGTTTTTTGGAGGTTGCTAGTAGCTATCTTCTTACCAAATTTGGTAGTTCTAGCTGTAAGGATGTGCGAAATATGTGGATTTATCGGTTTTGAGTTATCGAATTTATCGATTTGCCAGCCCCCCAGTTATCGTAGAACCCCCATCTTGACACTTTAATTACTATCCCATAGATAAAGAGAATTGGAAAGTTTCAAGTCTCTAGCTTGAAGGGTGTGGAAAAAACTTGCATACATACGGACGGACAGACGGACAGACACCATGACGGACATTGCACAAAACCAATATACTCTTTACCTTCGGTATCGAGTATAAACACTGTTTCTGAAAAATAACAACAAATACAGAAAAAACACTGTTTCTGAAAAACATAAAAAATAACAGCAAAACAAAAACAAGCTGTTTATGAAAAACAACAACAAATAACAGAAATAAAAAACACTGTTTCTGACAAACAAAAAAAATAACAGCAAAAATAAATAAACACTGTTTCTGAAAAAAATAAAAAATAACAGCAAAACAAGGACAGACCTGTTATTAAAACCAACCTCTTTTACGCTCGCTGATCAAGTTTATTGGCTTACTATCATAAATATACTAAAATGAATGGGCATATACTAAAGGAGCTAACAAAAACAAGAAACGCGTTAAAAAGAAAATTTCAAAGTATTAAATTAGGTAAAGCCGCAAATGAATACCAGGAAGAATTTAAGCCTATAACAGAACCACTCAAAACGATTATTAAAGGAAATAGGGAAATTAAGCCATAGCCCCGAATCAAAAAAGAATAGAAAGATAAAAGTGTAATGAGGTGGCAGAGAATGGAAATAATACTAGTGAATCTTATGACGCAATAGATGGGGAAATTGATGAAAAACAGTCAATCCATGATTCGCTTATATCGAGTGAACAAAGCTATACTAACCTCGCTACAGCAGGCAATAAAGATTATAATCAGTCAAATGTAGTACATGATGATAGTTTTGATCTCAGTCTAAATGAGTTAGAGCGTGAGGGACAGTTAGATAAAGCGTTTGGACCAAGTAAAAATAAAGGAGAAACTAAATTAGGCAGCTCTAAAATAAACGTAAACAACAAAAGACTTGAACTGGAAACGGGTGAAAAGTGTAATCTTACTCCTGGATTGTATTCTTTAATCTTTTTAAAAATCCACATGCTTATAACCAATTAGATCTGGATGCATATAAGGAAATCTTGTCAAAACAAATGCTCACAGAAGAAATCATCAGCCAAATGAAGCACTAAAGGCTAATCGCTCCAAAAAGTATACTGATATAATAAAAAAACTTTTCCCGAAAGTTGTTGAGCCAAGTTGAATAATAAAAAATCTACACATAAAGGCGGAACTCTTATGATACTCAACAAGCATAAACCAAATTATGTATACTGGGATAATCCTAATGAAATTGTAAATAGACTTAAGCTTTTGATCGCTTCACAGGCAGCTGGTAACAGTAGTCATAATAATGAAATTGTATCGATAATTGAAGAGTTGCGAGATGCAAACATAATTTTTTAATAAGTATGATATACACTCATTAAATATGCTTATTATTAATATGTCTCTTGACAAGTTTGGTAATTTCTCGAATGATAAAGAACGCTCGGAGAAGTTGAAAAGGGGGATTGAAGCTGTGAGTGGGATTCATATTGATGAGGATGGTAACCTAAATGCCCAAAACAAACGCATTTAAAATTCAATCAGCCCCATAAATAACGATGATTTGGTAATCAAAGAATATGTTGATGTTAAGGTATTTGAATAAAAAAAAAGTCAATCGTCTAATATACTCAATTAGTCGAACAAAGAAATAATAAGTTAAAGGATATGGAAAGCAAATGAATGAAATAACTAACGAAGTAACTAAGTTATTAGATGATGTTAACAAAGTTAGCAATGAAATTATTTCAAGAATAAACAGTAATAGAGAGTTTGTAAGCAAGGAGTTACATCAAGAAAAAAACCAATTGTGAATCAGTTCGCTGTTAAGTCAATATGAGTCTAGATAAGTTTGGACACTACTCAAG
>JARNME010000407.1:0-110428 GCA_030179655.1 Scaptomyza flava
TTTACGCTTAAAACGAGATAGACTGTATTATTGTCCTTAACAAGTTCTCTTAATTTTAACAGGGAAATCTATCTGACATTGATTTTTCACTTTATAATTGATTGCTTCATATATTTTAACTGTCAACCTATATACCTTTCTACTTTTTAGTGATTATGTTTCCAAACTCATTGCTTAAACTTACAAAATTTCGTTATTAATTTCTTATAATTGATGGATGGTAATATTTTAAATCATTATTCTCCCCATTTTTCTTGCATTTAATAAGGAAGTGCATTGAACTAGCTTAACAGTTCGAGATATGAGTCTTACACTGTTTCGAAAAGTATGAATACGTTAAGTGTTTTAATTTAAGGGTTAAGTATCTACTACTACTGTTCCTTAACTGTAATAGTTGCAGTTTTGTTACAACGCACTTCCATTTTTTTCTTGTTTTTATTTTTATTTATTTATTTATTTTTTTTGTAGGTGCTTTATTAATTTTAATGAGAACAAAACCTTTTTGTTCTAGATGCCATGTTATTAGGGCGTATTTATTAATTAAATTATTGTAATTATTTGTTAAGGAGACTTATTTTCTTTAGTGCTCAAAACTTATTGTCGCTAAAGGATTTATTTATTTTTTATCTGAGTTATTTATTTAATTCATGAAACCATTGTATTGTGTTTTATTATTCTAGAACCTTTGCATTAATCTTGAATTTGGATGGCAAAATACGGTTGTGATATACTAAAGCTCGAGATGACTTGAGAGTCGGTATTTTGCTAAACGGGCGGTAGAGTAAAGTAATGTACTTTAACTATCACCGGATTGGTTTATAACCACTAAATATTGGTATTTTCTGTTTTTTCTTCCTTTGTATTAGTCGTTTTATACACCCTAGCCCTTGATCCTGTTTTTTGATTTTAGATTAGGGTTTGATTTTATTGTATACTGTTTGTGGAGGAGGCTCCAATAATAAGATTTGATTTAATAATTGTATGTTAAGATTTATTCTTCTTTTTTGTGTTGGAAAAGCACTAGTTGTGTGTATGTTAAACTAATAAAAAGAGCGCAAGCAAGTCATTTACAATAATTTTCACTAACTTAGGATACATGGTCTTAAGACCGTTTAGACTTCATCGTAAGTAGTTTTGCTAGGCAATATTCTATTATGATTCTTGTGGGTTATAATTCGTTAATTGAAAGAGCGAGATAAAGCTGTTCTTGTTTAGGTCCACAATCTATTTTCTTGGTCCATTTTCCTTTGCATGAAATACGGCAGGGTGTAAGATTTAAATGTAGTATGTCATTCCATTCTAGAAATATTTGTATATTGTTTTTATTATTTTGTTATTTTATTTTTAATTTTATTCTTTTATGTTATTTGACTTTATATATTGCCTTTAAATTTAAGGGTTTTGCCTCTCAATTTTTGAGCCGAGACATAGTATTTTTTTCTGTGCTGCATAAACGAAAGCATGCTTGATCCCAGATATGTTTATTCTTAATCAATATTTAGATCAACGCCGTAGGCTTTCAAGTACTATATGTCTGTCTCTATATTTGATCAGCTTTTAGGTATTGAGATTAAATTTTGCTCAGAATCTAATCGCTGACTTAAACACATGAGTGCTACAACTTTCACACTTAAGGAGCATCAGATCTTTTCGTTTCAAAGTGTTTACTATTTGACGCTTTTAAGAACAATTTGCTTGCCAGAGCTTGGTAGGTTATACAGTTAAAACAATTAGTTTAAAGACGGAACTTTCTTATAGAATTTCTTCAACATTATTAATTGGTTCTTTCCCTATCGCTTTTTATCACGCACTTTGAGATTATAACATTACTTAATGGAATGTGCTCTATGTACCTGATTGTTTGCTGATTATTGTTGTTAATTATTATTTTGTTTATTTATTTCTTTTGCATCTCATATAGTATTTTTACCTTATGTGTATTTTTTTCGCTTCACTTTTATACTTACTTTATAATTTATCATATGTTTCCTACAATTTATATTTAATCGCCCTTTATTTGACAAAAACTGGGCTGTTAAAAACGGAAGCCAATTAATCAATAAAACTGATGGAAGGGAATAGTTGGGATTATTTTCATTTAAAAATAAAAGTAGGCTGTTATACGGGTACACAAAATATTTACTTATATTAAATTAAAATTTGAATTGATTTTAAATAAAACGGTTTTTTTTCGAAAATGTAGTTTTTAAAGAATATATTAAGCTCATATCATATTTAGTTAGATTTTCACATTTAGGTAACATCAGTTCAACTCCCTCACCATCCGATAGTGAGCTGCCGTTTACAGACAGTACAGTAAACGGGGATGCCGCTATATCGTTTCTCATAATCACCGATTTGGACGAAATTTTCAGAAAAGTTCTATCATTACCCATTACGTCAACCCTCTATTTTAGATTTTCCAAATTCGATATTTTTTTGTTATCGATTCCATGTGTATATCGGAAACCATAATAGCTATCGATAATTTGAAGCAAACTTGTTCTGCTCATGGTATAGGAAAACTTAAATACAAAATCTGAAGTCTCTTGCTCTTGTAGTCTCTGAGATCCACGCGTTCATACAGACAGACAGACGGACAGACGGACAGACAGACGGACAGAAGGACATGGCTATATCGTCTCGGCTGTTGATGCTGATCAAGAATATATATACTTTATGGGGTCGGGGATGCTTCCTTCTGCCTGTTACATACTTTTGCACAAAACCATTATACCCTTATTTACCCATTTTATGGGTTAAGGGTATAAAAAAGAAGAATAAATCTTACCATACAATTATTAAATCAAATCTTATTATTTGGAGCCTCCTCCACAAACAGTATACAATAAAATCAAACCCTAATCTAAAATCAAAAAACAGGATCAAGGGCTAGGGTGTATAAAACGACTAATACAAAGGAAGAAAAAACAGAAAATACCAATATTTAGTGGTTATAAACCAATCCGGTGATAGTTAAAGTACATTACTTTACTCTACCGCCCGTTTAGCAAAATACCGACTCTCAAGTCATCTCGAGCTTTAGTATATCACAACCGTATTCTGCCATCCAAATTCAAGATTAATGCAAAGGTTCTAGAATAATAAAACACAATACAATGGTTTCATGAATTAAATAAATAATTCAGATCAAAAAAAAAATAAATCCTTTAGCGACAATAAGTTTTGAGCACTAAAGAAAATAAGTCTCCTTAACAAATAATTATAATAATTAAATGAATAAATACGCCCTAATAACATGGCATCTAGAACAAACAGGTTTTGTTCTCATTAAAATTAATAAAGCACCTACAAAAAAAAAAAAAATAAATAAATAAAAATAAAAACAAGAAAAAAATGGAAGTGAGATGTAACAAAACGGCAACTATTACAGTTAAGGAAAAGTAGTAGTAGATACTTAACCCTTAAATTAAAACACTTAACGTATTCATACTTTTCGAAACAGTTAAGACTCAAATCTCGAACTGTAAAGCTAGTTCAATGCACTTCCTTATTAAATGCAAGAAAAATGGGGAGAATAATGATTTAAAATATTACCATCCATCAATTATAAGAAATTACTAACGAAATTTTGTAAGTTTAAGCAATGAGTTTGGAAATATAAAAATCTAACATAATCACTAAAAAAGTAGAAAGGTATATAGGTTGACAGTTAAAATATATGAAAGCAATCAACTATAAATGAAAAGTCAATGTCCGATCGATTTCCCTGTTAAAATTAAGAGAACTTGTTAAGGACAATAATACAGTCTATCTCGTTTTAAGCGTAAAGCCTAATAAAATAACATAAAATGTTTAAAAATCTGAAGAATACTAAGTTGAGAAAACGATTAAATATAACACAAATTAAGATAGGGTATCATACAACGTCAATAGAAGAATTTTTGAAGTCAGTAAATGAGTACAAAACACATTCTTAATACATTTTTATCGTAGGTAGCATACTGAGAAGGAGTTGGTTAACCCCGTTTATAAAAAAACTCAATCTGCTAAGAAAATCTTACTGTTTTCATTTTCTTTATTTTAGAAACTGATTTGATATGCTAGTATGATGAAATAATTTTAGTTGAGTATAAGAAATAGTTTGACGGATATCTTAAATATGAAAAGTGTCATTTGATGAAAATCTTAAATCGAGCAGAGGGAAAGTTAAGGAAAAGATTATTTGATAAGCCTAAAAGATTACCTTAAAGAATTTAAGGAATGTATAAGCAAAATAAATTATTATTGAGATAGAATGGAATCCAATATATGGGGACTAAAAAAATAAATAATAATCACAATAAACGATGAAGTATAAATATTAAGATTACTTTGTTAAAACATGATTTATTATACCAGCTACACGAACTTCGTTAAGCTTTCAAGTGAGTACTAGAACTTAGGCTTATAATATTGACTTAAAAAAGCTTTTTATAAAGCCGAAACAAAATCATGGAGTATGACTTGTGTGTTCTACCGGCTATAACTATATGTCATTTATCTTAATGTTCGGTGTTTGTGTTTTCTAAATCCCTGAACGGAACAAGCTTAATATAAATCTCAAATTTAACATACTGCAAAAATCTATAAAAAAAAGTAAAAAAATTATATATATATATAAAATAAAATTAAAACATACCCATAAGAAAAACATAATTTGATAGTTTATTAACAAAGTACACCAATTTAAAAAATGTTCATTGGTTTATTAAAAAGTTATACTAATTAGCTCTATAAAAGTAACAGAAGTCAGTCCAATAATCAAAACAGATATATGCAAATAAAGGTTAGAAACGTAAGTAGCAAACAAGTTGGGTGTGCGTTAGAATGAGGGACAATCATTTTTTTGTTGTCATTGATTTTGTTTCGGCTTTATAAAAAGCTTTTTTAAGTCAATATTATAAGCCTAAGTTCTAGTACTCACTTGAAAGCTTAACAGAGTTCGTGTAGCTGGTATAATAAATCATGTTTAACAAAGTAATTTTGATCTTAATATTTATACTTCATCGTTTATTGTGATTATTATTTATTTTTTTAATCCCCATATATTGGATTCCATTCTTTCTCAATAATAATTTATTTTGCTTATACATTCCTTAAATTCTTTAAGGCAATCTTTTAGGCTTATCAAATATTCTTTTCCTTAACTTTCCCTCTGCTCGATTTAAGATTTTCATCAAATGACACTATTCATATTTAAGATATCCGTCAACTAACTAACTAAAATTATTTCATCATACTAGCGTATCAAATCAGTTTCTAAAATAAAGAAAATAAAAACAGTAAGATGTTCTTAGCAGCTTGATTTTTTTTATAAACGGGTTTTACCAACTCCTTCTCAGTATGCTACCTACGATAAAAATGTATTAAGAATGTGTTTTGTACTCATTTACTGACTTCAAAAATTCTTCTATTGACGTTGTATGATACCCTATCTTAATTTGTGTTATATTAATCGTTTCTTAACTTAATATTCTTCAGATTTTTAAACATTTTATGTTATGTAGTTAGCTATTTTGATTAGGCTTTACGCTTAAAACGAGATAGACTGTATTATTGTCCTTAACAAGTTCTCTTAATTTTAACAGGGAAATCTATCTGACATTGATTTTTCACTTTATAATTGATTGCTTTCATATATTTTAACTGTCAACCTATATACCTTTCTACTTTTTAGTGATTATGTTTCCAAACTCATTGCTTAAACTTACAAAATTTCGTTATTAATTTCTTATAATTGATGGATGGTAATATTTTAAATCATTATTCTCCCCATTTTTCTTGCATTTAATAAGGAAGTGCATTGAACTAGCTTAACAGTTCGAGATATGAGTCTTACACTGTTTCGAAAAGTATGAATACGTTAAGTGTTTTAATTTAAGGGTTAAGTATCTACTACTACTGTTCCTTAACTGTAATAGTTGCAGTTTTGTTACAACGCACTTCCATTTTTTTCTTGTTTTTATTTTTATTTATTTATTTATTTTTTTTGTAGGTGCTTTATTAATTTTAATGAGAACAAAACCTTTTTGTTCTAGATGCCATGTTATTAGGGCGTATTTATTAATTAAATTATTGTAATTATTGTTAAGGAGACTTATTTTCTTTAGTGCTCAAAACTTATTGTCGCTAAAGGATTTATTTATTTTTTATCTGAGTTATTTATTTAATTCATGAAACCATTGTATTGTGTTTTATTATTCTAGAACCTTTGCATTAATCTTGAATTTTGATGGCAAAATACGGTTGTGATATACTAAAGCTCGAGATGACTTGAGAGTCGGTATTTTGCTAAACGGGCGGTAGAGTAAAGTAATGTACTTTAACTATCACCGGATTGGTTTATAACCACTAAATATTGGTATTTTCTGTTTTTTCTTCCTTTGTATTAGTCGTTTTATACACCCTAGCCCTTGATCCTGTTTTTTGATTTTAGATTAGGGTTTGATTTTATTGTATACTGTTTGTGGAGGAGGCTCCAAATAATAAGATTTGATTTAATAATTGTATGTTAAGATTTATTCTTCTTTTTTGTGTTGGAAAAGCACTAGTTGTGTGTATGTTAAACTAATAAAAAGAGCGCAAGCAAGTCATTTACAATAATTTTCACTAACTTAGGATACATGGTCTTAAGACCGTTTAGACTTCATCGTAAGTAGTTTTGCTAGGCAATATTCTATTATGATTCTTGTGGGTTATAATTCGTTAATTGAAAGAGCGAGATAAAGCTGTTCTTGTTTAGGTCCACAATCTATTTCTTGGTCCATTTTCCTTTGCATGAAATACGGCAGGGTGTAAGATTTAAATGTAGTATGTCATTCCATTCTAGAAATATTTGTATATTGTTTTTATTATTTTGTTATTTTATTTTAATTTTATTCTTTTATGTTATTTGACTTTATATATTGCCTTTAAATTTAAGGGTTTTGCCTCTCAATTTTTGAGCCGAGACATAGTATTTTTTTCTGTGCTGCATAAACGAAAGCATGCTTGATCCCAGATATGTTTATTCTTAATCAATATTTAGATCAACACCGTAGGCTTTCAAGTACTATATGTCTGTCTCTATATTTGATCAGCTTTTAGGTATTGAGATTAAATTTGCTCAGAATCTAATCGCTGACTTAAACACATGAGTGCTACAACTTTCACACTTAAGGAGCATCAGATCTTTTCGTTTCAAAGTGTTTACTATTTGACGCTTTTAAGAACAATTTGCTTGCCAGAGCTTGGTAGGTTATACAGTTAAAACAATTAGTTTAAAGACGGAACTTTCTTATAGAATTTCTTCAACATTATTAATTGGTTCTTTCCCTATCGCTTTTATCACGCACTTTGAGATTATAACATTACTTAATGGAATGTGCTCTATGTACCTGATTGTTTGCTGATTATTGTTGTTAATTATTATTTTGTTTATTTATTTCTTTTGCATCTCATATAGTATTTTTACCTTATGTGTATTTTTTTCGCTTCACTTTTATACTTACTTTAATAATTTATCATATGTTTCCTACAATTTATATTTAATCGCCCTTTATTTGACAAAAACTGGGCTGTTAAAAACGGAAGCCAATTAATCAATAAAACTGATGGAAGGGAATAGTTGGGATTATTTTCATTTAAAAATAAAAGTAGGCTGTTATACGGGTACACAAAATATTACTTATATTAAATTAAAATTTGAATTGATTTTAAATAAAACGGTTTTTTTTCGAAAATGTAGTTTTTAAAGAATATATTAAGCTCATATCATATTTAGTTAGATTTTCACATTTAGGTAACATCAGTTCAACTCCCTCACCATCCGATAGTGAGCTGCCGTTTACAGACAGTACAGTAAACGGGGATGCCGCTATATCGTTTCTCATAATCACAATTTAGCTGCCCAACGATGAAAATTAGTTCCCTTACGATTTAAGTACTGTCACTGTTTACAGCAGCCTGGCATCCTAAAAAGACTCAATCGCTCACCATCATCACTTGACACCCCACCCTCCCATACGACGAAGCGATCCTCACCTGGACCATCACTCGTACACACATAATTAACTTTTACCTAGATAAGGTAAGGTTTGCGTGTAGGCGCCTTATTTGAATAGTATTTCACTGTTCTACTCTGTACCGATTTTGGATCCCCTGATTTATATTATTTCTAGCTACTTTCCAAGGCTCACACCTTAAACTTTTAACACACCAGCCCACAAAACATATAATTTGGATATAAAAACCTTAGACAATGACTAAAGAAATTTATAAAGTATTCGGAGGAAATTTGATCGAACAATGTAACACCCAAAATATTTATTATGGTTACATTAAATTGTGAAATCATAGTCGAGTCTACTACGTACTTCACATTTTTCCATGAGTTGTTCCCATCTAAAACCCCTATCAATTTATCCGTTTTTTCTTATTATTATTTTTTCAACCAAGTAAGTGCGTACCTGTTTTTTCAATTTTATCTTTCTAGAAAATGTCTTTAAGTTCGGTAGCCTCACAATCATTCAATATGTATGTTATAGGGATTTTGTATTGTATTTATATTGTTGTAAATTTTAAGTTTTCCGGTTTGGTGAGTAGCCCTTCTCATTTAAGTATTATGTTTGCTTATACACACATAATCATTTACTTAGATTTTTATCTGACTAATAAAAATGTCTTAAAATCTTTTATAAATTTAAGGATTTACTTTTATGTATGGAATTTTAGCTGTCCTATTATATCGCTGATTGTTCTTACTAAACAATTGATTGAACACTACCTCCATAATGTCTTTTAAACGTATATTTGATTGATTTTCGATAATCACTACTTATTAAATTTTCTAGATCGTACCCGAGTCACGTTAATATAGCAGGATACGTCAAAATAAGCACGCAAAGACACTCCTGAAAGGCTTTGAGCCGAAGTGTGACGTAGAAAAATGTACAATAAGGTAGGAGCTAACGAACAGCGAGAGTCTTTAGAGAAAAGCGACCTAAACGAAGACATCTGATCTCAGGCCAGACAAATGTTTATCGGGAGAAAGAATCCTCCTTTCAAATTATAGCAGTATGCGTAGCCTAAACAAGGAACAAATTTTATTGTCTTAGAACAACATGTCAACCGTATTAAAGGCTAAGAAACCCTCAACTCATCATAAATACTTGATCTCGTACAGTTTCCATGTCCGGTGGAAGAGTCATAGAACTAGAAGGGGGCACAACAGACCTCGCAGTTACCAAATCATTCATAGACGATTAAGGTTTACACAGGCAGGAGACATTTTATTCTATTATTGATTCCCCTTTATATTTTATTTTTTTATTAAAAAAGAACATTTCAATAAAGTTGTTACTATTTTACTGACTTTTTTGATTTTTTATTAATTTTTTATTATCTTGTCGGAAATTTAATTTCCGTTTTTATACTCGATACCGAAGGTAAAGAGTATATTGGTTTTGTGCAATGTCCGTCATGGTGTCTGTCCGTCTGTCCGTCTGTCCGTCCGTATGTGTGCAAGTTTTTTCCACACCCTTCAAGCTAGGAACTTGAAACTTTCCAATTCTCTTTATCTATGGGATAGTAAATTAAAGTGTCAAGATTGGGGTTCTACGATAACTGGGGGGCTGGCAAATCGATAAATTCGATAACTCAAAAACGATAAATCCGCATATTTCACACACCCTTACAGCTAGAACTACCAAATTTAGTAAGAAGATAGCTACTAGCAACCCCCAAAAAACTGCATCAAAAATTTTGGAGCCACGCCCCCCATTCCGCCCCCAGACCCCTCGCATTTTAAAGTCAAAAAAGGCTTTATCTCCCACAGTTTTTGAGCTAGAGCCACCAAATTTGGTGCCAATTTAGCTGATGATGACCCCCCAAAAACTGCACCAAAAGTTTGGATGCCACGCCCACCAATACCGCCCTAGCCGCCCCCAGATGCCCCAACGCTTCGTAAAAAACGGGAATGCGTGTATCTTCCAGAGTAGTGGAGCTAGAGCCACCAAATTTGGTAGGAAGATAGCTGGTAACGACCCCAAAAGAACTGCATCAAAGTTTTGGAGCCACGCCCACCCATCCCGCCCCCAGCCCCCCCGCATTTAGAAATCAGAAAAGCCTATATCTCCCACAGTTTTTTAGCTAGAGTCACCAAATTTGGTGCCAAGATAGATGATGATGACCCCCCAAAAACTGCATCAAAAGTTTGGATGCCACGCCCACCAATACCGCCCTAGCCACCCCCATCTGCCCCAACGCTTCGTCAAAAACGGGAATGCGTGTATATTCCAGAGCAGTGGAGCTAGAGCCACCAAATTTGGTAGGAAGATAGCTGGCAACGTCCCCCAACAATCTGCATCAAAGTTTTGAAGTCTAGCCCATCCATTCCGCCCCCCTTTCCCCACCTTATACAAACTTTGAGCTAGAGTCACCAAATTTGGTATGAAGGTAGCATTTGACATTCCACAAGTATCTGCAGCAAAAATTTGGATGCCACGCCCAAACATACCGCCCCCAGCCCCCATTTCCCTACTTTATACAAACTTTGAGCTAGAGCCACCAAATTTGGTATGAAGAGAGCAATTGACATCCCACATGGATCGGCAGCAAAAATTTGAATGCCACGCCCACCCATACCGCCCCAAGCCCCATAGCCCCCCTGTCACCACCTTTTACATGCTTCGAGCTAGAGTCACCAAGTTTGGTATGAAGGTAGCATTTGACATTCCACAAGGATCTGCAGCAAAAATTTGGATGCCACGCCCAACCATACCGCCCCCAGCCCCCCTCTCCCCACTTTATACAAACTTTGAGCTAGAGTCACCAAATTTGGTATGAAGGTAGCATTTGACATTCCACAAGGATCTTCAGCAAAAATTTGGATGCCGCGCCCACCCATACCATCCCAAGCCCCCCTTTCCCCACTTTTACAAACTTTGAGCTAGAGTCACCAAATTTGTTATGAAGATAGCAATTGACATTCCACAAAGATCTGCATCAAAAATTTGGATGCAATTCCACCCATACCGCCCCCAGCCCCCCTTTCCCCACTTTATACAAACTTCGAGCTAGAGTCACCAAATTTGGTATGAAGATAGCAATTGACATCCCACATGGATGGGCATCAAAATTTTTAATACTTGTATCGAGTATACCGCAGTCGGTTGCGTCCGACTGCAACGTTTCCACTTGTTTTCTTTACAAAGTAGTTTACATCTGTCAGCAATGTCAATTTGTGATTTTTTTTTTTAAATTTCTGAGAACCGAATATATTTTTTAAAAGAGTGCTTTTAATTTTTTTTATTATTATTTTTTTTACTAAAAGCCAACGAAAGTACTGACGCAATACTGCTGCGTTTCGTACTATAACTTTAATTTAACATTTAAATGAAAAAACAAGTCCACAATCGTGTCGATAAAAACCGTGACTTAAAAGTACGCTGTAAAGTAATCCTTGCAAAGTGAGGCAGCGGTGGCCATCTGACGTTTCCAGGCAAATATTTTGTCTTTCAACTCCAATTCTAGAACTCACACAATAACCTTGAAAAGAGGTAAGCCCAAAATACATGGAACTAGTGGCAGTTTTGCTGTTAAAAACACGTTTTTTCGGTTTTTTAAACTGGTTGTTGTTTAACTGTTTAAAACAGGGAGCTGCTATTTTTTACGGTTTGAAAAACCGGGTGCTGTTTTGCTGTTATTTTTCATGTTTTTCGGAAACAGCTTGTTGTTTTGCTGTTATTTTTCATGTTTTCCAGAAACAGCTTGTTGTTTAGCTGTTTAAAACAGAAAGCGGTTATTTTACATGTTTTTCAGAAACAGCTTGTTGTTTAGCTGTTTAAAACAGAGAGCGGTTATTTTTCCGGTGGAAAAAAAACCAGGTGCAGTTTTGCTGTTAAAACAGAGAGCTGTTATTTTTTTCTGGTTTTAAATACCGGGACTGTTAAGTTGCTATTTTTCTGGTTTTCAAGAAACAGGTTGTTGTTTGACTGTTATTTTTCGGGTTTAAAAACAGTTGAGGGGAGGGGGGGGGGGGGGGGGTAAAAATTTGCTGTAAAAAACCAGTATTATTCGGGTTTAAAAAAAGGTTGTTGATATATGTTTAAACGGAGAGCTGATATATGTGCAATATGCAGATATAACAGCCCACCAGTTTAACATCTATCAACAACCTGTTTTAAAAACAGCTTGCTGTTAGCTGTTATTTTTAAATAACAGTCAAACATCAACCTGCTTTTAAGCCTGAAATATCCCTGTTTTTACCATCAAAATTTTCACCCCACTCCCCTCAACTGTTTTTAAACCGGAAAAATAACAGTCAAACAACAACCTGATTCTTGAAAACCACAAAAATAACAGCTTAACAGCCCCATTATTTAAAACCAGAAAAAATAACAGCTCTCTATTTTAAACAGTTAAACAACAACCGGTTTCTTAAACCGAAATAAACCTGTTTTTAACAGCTAAACTGCAGCCGGCTTTTTTTTACCGGTAAAATAACCGCTCTCTGTTTTAAACAGCTAAATAACCACCTGTCCCCTGCTCAGTCACGGGGACTTGTCCGCATTGGAGGAGGCCATCCTCGATGAGATTATTCTCTCGGGATGGGGCACCGCGGTTGCGTTCGCGGGCATTCATTTCAGGGTGGGACACTGGTGATCGAATGCTCTGACGAATGCTCCGCAGATTGGCTGAGGACCATGACGTCGAGGTTGCAGACGTGGAAGGGAGTACCCCTTGACTGTAGGGTAGGTGAGGATATCCCCTCGCCACATACCATCACCACTTACTGTCCAAGGAGCGCTGATCGGTCTACCGAGTCAATACTGATTTTGCTGAGGAATCAGAACATGATCGAGACCGAGGCGTGGAAGGTAATTTCGAGAAGAACGGAGGGTGGAGGTGCGCTGATGGTGATCGGCATCGATGAAGCCTCCAAGGATGCCATTGTGGAGAAGGGCCACCAGGTCTCTTTCCGCTACGGGACCATCCCCGTTAGTGGCCTTAAGAAGTCGACCGCCGGCCAAAATGCCCCCGCCCTCGCCCCAGTACCGGCACCCAAACCAGCAGAGGTGGTACCGTCCCCCTCACCAGAGGTGATACCCCCCCCCCCCCCTCCCGCTGCCTCGGAGGTGTGCCTGGATCTGGCGGACGTGACGCTCAGCCCAGAAATGCTGGAGGATGGGCTAGACGAGCAGGCGCCAATATCGTCGCAGGAGCTGGCTGCAGAGATGGAGGCAGAAAATGAAGCTGAAGTGACGATGACGGGCAGCGACGATGGGGGCAACTCCGGGCCTTCATCGTCAGGAAGCGGAGCGGCGGTAAAGTGATAGTGACGCCTCTCGTCGCCACCACGGGGCTAGCCCAGATAAACCTCCATCCCAACACCGACATTCGTAACTAGAATAAGAGAGGAAGTTTTAGACATCACCCTGACCAGTCGGTCTTTACGGCCACATCTCAGAGAATGGCATGTCTCCTCAGAAAAATCTATGTCTGATCATAAGATCATCCTTTTTATACCCTTAACCCATAAAATGGGTAAATAAGGGTATAATGGTTTTGTGCAAAAGTATGTAACAGGCAGAAGGAAGCATCTCCGACCCTATAAAGTGTATATATTCTTGATCAGCATCAACAGCCGAGACGATATAGCCATGTCCGTCTGTCCGTCCGTCTGTCTGTCTGTATGAACGCGTGGATCTCAGAGACTACAAGAGCTAGAGACTTCTGATTTTGTATTTAAGTTCTCCTATACCATGAGCAGAACAAGTTTGCTTCAAATTATCGATAACTATTCTGGTTTCCGATATACACATAATATCGATAACAATAAAATATCGAATTTGGACAATCTAAAAATGAGGGTTGAAGTAATGGGTAATGATAGAACTTTTCTGAAAATGTCGTCTAAATCGGTTGAGAAACACCGGAGATATTGAACTTAATCGATGGAAGCTAAGCCAGTATACCAAAGTCTTATATAAATTAAATATATTTATTGCAATTGGGTTCAGGGTATCTTCTAGTCGGGCTCTCCCGACTAGAGCCTTCTTACTTGTTAAGCTTCAGTTTAATACGGAAAGTAACGTTACAACTCGCAACCCCAGAAAAACCAACTGGGAAAAGTTTAGGTCAACCCTAAAACTTAACCTAGCCTCCGAAAGTTTTGGAATAGCCAAACGCACAGGTGAGCTAAATAGAGTTGTACGGAATTTAAGCAAATGCATCAGTAACGCATTTGAAGAAAGCTGCCCACTAGGCAAAACGCGCAGAGAAATAGATGCTACATGGTGGAACGATAGTCAAGAGAGACTACGAACATCCACCCGTCATCTCTTCAACAGAGCCAAGAGTGACGGATCATGGGATAACTATCGGGAAAGCCTCACCTTGTACAGCAGGGAAATCCGAAAGGCCAAACGTAGGAACTATAGAGACTTCTGCGAAAGCATAGCTAGTACGACTGAAGGTGCACGGCTCCATAGAGCATTATCCAAACGGGCACCGGAGGCGAATCTAGCCCTGAAACGTAGGGACAACACCTTTACGACCAGTAACATGGACAAGCTAGAGCTTCTATTCGAGACGCACTTCCCAGGAAGTATTCCCTGTGGCCCATGCGAAACACTCGAAACGGAAGACAGACACAGACCGACTGCTCTAGACTGGGCACTAGCCAAGTCAGTAGTCACAATGGAGAAGACACAATGGGCAATTGGAACTTTCCAGCCCTATAAATCTCCCGGTCTGGACAGTATATCGCCAGTATTCCTTCAGCAGGGGCAGGACATACTCCTACCCACCTGAGGAAAATACTAGTCAGTAGCCTAGCACTCGGTCATATACCGAGCACTTGGAGCAGAGCTAGGGTGGTCTTCATCCCCAAAGTAGGGAAGACAGATATCACCAACCCAAAGTCCTTCAGACCCATTAGCTTAACATCGTTTTTGTTGAAAACGTTGGAAAAGCTAGTGGACAACTACATTAGGAGTACTCTGTTGACACGGAGTACGCTGCAAGCTACGCAGCACGCATACAGAGCAGGCCGATCTACGGATACGGCACTTTATAAACTGCACCGCACTTTGCGTTCTGCAGTTTTAAACAAAGAAGTAGCAATATGTGCATTTTTAGATATTGAGGGCGCCTTTGACAACACCTCACACGATGCCGTCAAGGCTGCCCTAAATAGAAGGGGTCTGGACATGACAACTAGCAGATGGATCTCATCGCTACTCAGGTCCAGACAAGCTACGGCAACTATACAAGACAGTACCGGACCAGTGACAACCACAAGAGGCTGTCCACAAGGGGGGGTTTTATCACCGCTCTTATGGAGTATCCTAGTAGACGAATTGTTAAGTAGACTTGCCAGCAGGGGTATCCAATGCAGGGCTATGCCGATGACATTGTGATAATAGCGCGGGGCAAGTATGAGGAAACTCTGTGCGAAATTATCCAACTGGGACTTAGGATCACGTATGACTGGTGTAGTGAGGTTGGACTCAACCTAAACCCTACAAAAACCGTCATAGTTCCGTTCACCAGGAGGTATAAGTTGCAGAGGATGAGAGATATTAGGCTCGCGGGGAGTCGAATAGTAACAAGCAGGGAAGTCAAATACCTTGGGGTCACATTTGACAGTAAATTGAACTTTGGGACCCATATTCAGAATACGATTGTAAAGTGCTGCAGAGCACTCTACACATGTCGTAGAATAGCGGGGAAATCATGGGGAACCTCTCCAAAAATTTTGAGATGGCTATACCTCATGGTAGTAAGGCCCATGCTCACATACGGAGCAATTGCATGGGGGGACAAGGCACAGCAAATCACTGTGCAGAGGCAATTACATAAATTGCAAAGAATGGCCTGTGTAGGAATCACTGGAGCGATGAGGACCTGTCCCACATCGGCGCTAGAGGTTCTGTTGGAGATTACCCACTCCATCACACAATTAGGCTACAGCAGAAAGCTGCATTATTAAGAATGTCGGTCGAAGGAGTTGGCAAAGAGCATATTCTGAGCCAACTAGATGCAGATATGCTGTCAGGTGAGCTTCCCCTATTGGCACAGCTTAGGGACGAAATGAAAGCCGAACACATGTTCGAGCAAAAATTTCAAGTTCACCTGAGCAGCAAAAGGGAGTGGACATCTCTTGAAGAGGTCCACCAAATGAAATCCCACACCATCAAATGGTACACCGATGGATCCCTTACCAACCAAGGCTCCGGTCTTGGAGTGGTAGGCCCTCGGCTAAAATACCATGAGTCCCTAGGTAAGCACACCAGCATCTTCCAGGCTGAGGTATGTGCAATAGGGAGGTGTGTGGACTTTAATCTGAAGCGTAACTATCGGAATAGGGATATAGCTATATTATCAGATAGTCAAGCAGCCATTATGGCACTCAGCAAGATCGAAATTAGGTCGAAGGTAGTTCGCGAGGTGCGAACCAAGCTAAACACTCTGGGACTACATAATAGGCTAACCCTAAGATGGGTCCCAGGACATGTTAACATAGCTGGGAACGAAGAGGCGGACAAGCAAGCAAGGCTGGGGGCAGCGACACCCCTCATAGGGCCCGAGCCGTACTGTGGGATAGGTAGAAGCACAATACGGCAGGAACTTAGGAGTGAAGAGAAACTCTTGCGCGAAATGAGCTGGGCGCAGTCCCCAGGACTCAGACAAGCCAAGTGTCTTCTTGGAAATCTGAAAAGATTCAAGCAGATTATAAATATGGGAAAGAATAGACTCAGGATAATCACTGGTCTTTTGACAGGACACTGCAGACTAAGGGGTCACCTAGCCAAGCTAGGAATCGCTAGTAATGATACATGCAGATTCTGCGATATGGAAAGGGAATCCTCCTTGCATATCATCGCAGAATGTGTAGCCTTAGTGGGGAAGAGAAGCAGGTTTCTAGGAAAACATGTTATTCAGCTCACTGACCTGAAGACCATCGATCCAGTAAATATACTTGCCTTCGTACAAGGACTGGGTCTGATGGAAGAGCTTTAAGCCAAGAAGGGGGCACAATAGATCTTTTAGGTCGCAGTGCACTTCACCCCAATTATAATAATAATAATAACAACCTGTTTCTTAAAAACATCAAAAATAACAGCAAAACAACAAGCTGTTTCTGAAAAACATTTCAAACCGTAAAAAATAGCAGCTCCCTGTTTTACCTCTTTCAAGGTTATTGTGTGAGTTCTAGAATTGGAGTTGAAAGACAAAATATTTGCCTGGAAACGTCAGATGGCCACCGCTGCCTCACTTTGCAAGGATTACTTTACAGCGTACTTTTAAGTCCCGGTTTTTATCGACACGATTGTGGACTTGTTTTTTCATTTAAATGTTAAATTAAAGTTTAAGTACGAAACGCAGCAGTATTGCGTCAGTACTTTCGTTGGCTTTTAGTAAAAAAAAATAATAATAAAAAAAATTAAAAGCACTCTTTTAAAAAATAGATTTGGTTCTCAGAAATTTAAAAAAAAAAATCACAAATTGACATTGCTGACAGATGTAAACTACTTTGAATAGAACAAAACGGAAATTAAATTTCCGACAAGATAATAAAAAATTAATAAAAAATCAAAAAAGTCAGTAAAATAGTAACAACTTTATTGAAATGTTCTTTTTTAATAAAAAAAAAAAAAATATAAAGGGGAATCAATAATAGAATAAAATGTCTCCTGCCTGTGTAAACCTTAATCGTCTATGAATGATTTGGTAACTGCGAGGTCTGTTGTGCCCCCTTCTAGTTCTATGACTCTTCCACCTGCATGCAAACTGTACGAGATCAAGTATTTATGATGAGTTGAGGGTTTCTTAGCCTTTAATACGGTTGATATGTTGTTCTAAGACAATAAAATTCGTTCCTTGTTTAGGCTACGCATACTGCTATCATGTGAAAGGAGGATTCTTTCTCCCGATAAACATTTGTCTGGCCTGAGATCAGATGTCTTCGTTTAGGTCGCTTCTCTCTAAAGACTCTCGCTGTTCGTTAGCTCCTACCTTATTGTACATTTTTCTACGTCACACTTCGGCTCAAAGCCTTTCAGGAGTGTCTTTGCCCTCAATCTTGATTGCGTGCTTATTTTGACGTATCCTGCTATATTAACATGACTCGGGTACGATCTAGAAAATTTAATAAGTAGTGATTATCGAAAATCAATCAAAGATACGTTTAAAAGACATTATGGAGGTAGTGTTCAATCAATTGTTTAGTAAGAACAATCAGCGATATAATAGGACAGCTAAAATTCCATACATAAAAGTAAATCCTTAAATTTTTAAAAGATTTTAAGACCTTTTTTATTAGTCAGATAAAAATCTAAGTAAATGATTATGTGTGTATAAGCAAACATAATACTTAAATGAGAAGGGCTACTCACCAAACCTGAAAACTTAAAATTTACAACAATATAAATACAATACAAAATCCCTATAACATACATATTGAATGATTGTGAGGCTACCGAACTTAAAGACATTTTCTAGAAAGATAAAATTGAAAAAACAGGTACGCACTTACTTGGTTGAAAAAATAATAATAAGAAAAAACGGATAAATTGATAGGGGTTTTAGATGGGAACAACTCATGGAAAAATGTGAAGTACGTAGTAGACTCGACTATGATTTCACGATTTAATGTAAACCATAATAAATATTTTGGGTGTTACATTGTTCGATCAAATTTCCTCCGAATACTTTATAAATTTCTTTAATACCTCTTGGTGCTTGATAGTCATGTCTAATGTTTTTATATCCAAATTATATGTTTTGTGGGCTGGTGTGTTAAAAGTTTAAGGTGTGAGCCTTGGAAAGTAGCTAGAAATAATATAAATCAGGGGATCCAAAATCGGTACAGAGTAGAATAGTGAAATACTATTCAAATAAGGCGCCTACACGCAAACCGTACCTTATCTAGGTAAAAGTTAATTATGTGTGTACGAGTGATGGTCCAGGTGAGGATCGCTTCGTCGTATGGGAGAGTGGGGTGTCAAGTGATGATGGTGAGCGATTGAGTCTTTTTAGGATGCCAGGCTGCTGTAAACAGTGACAGTACTTAAATCGTAAGGGAACTAATTTTCATCGTTGGGCAGCTAAATTGTGATTATGAGAAACGATATAGCGGCATCCCCGTTTACTGTACTGTCTGTAAACGGCAGCTCACTATCGGATGGTGAGGGAGTTGAACTGATGTTACCTAAATGTGAAAATCTAACTAAATATGATATGAGCTTAATATATTCTTTAAAAACTACATTTTCGAAAAAAAAAACCGTTTTATTTAAAATCAATTCAAATTTTAATTTAATATAAGTAAATATTTTGTGTACCCGTATAACAGCCTACTTTTATTTTTAAATGAAAAATAATCCCAACTATTCCCTTCCATCAGTTTTATTGATTAATTGGCTTCCGTTTTTAACAGCCCAGTTTTTGTCAAATAAAGGGCGATTAAATATAAATTGTAGGAAACATATGATAAATTATTAAAGTAAGTATAAAAGTGAAGCGAAAAAAATAAACATAAGGTAAAAATAATATATGAGATGCAAAAGAAATAAATAAACAAAATAATAATTAACAACAATAATCAGCAAATAATCAGGAACATAGAGCACATTCCATTAAGTAATGTTATAATCTCAAAGTGCGTGATAAAAAGCGATAGGGAAAGAACCAACTAATAATGTTGAAGAAATTCTATAAGAAAGTTCCGTCTTTCCACTAATTGTTTTAACTGTATAACCTACCAAGCTCTGGCAAGCAAATTGTTCTTAAAAGCGTCAAATAGTAAACACTTTGAAACGAAAAGATCTGATGCTCCTTAAGTGTGAAAGTTGTAGCACTCATGTGTTTAAGTCAGCGATTAGATTCTGAGCAAAATTTAATCTCAATACCTAAAAGCTGATCAAATATAGAGACAGACATATAGTACTTGAAAGCCTACGGTGTTGATCTAAATATTGATTAAGAATAAACATATCTGGGATCAAGCATGCTTTCGTTTATGCAGCACAGAAAAAAATACTATGTCTCGGCTCAAAAATTGAGAGGCAAAACCCTTAAATTTAAAGGCAATATATAAAGTCAAATAACATAAAAGAATAAAATTAAAAATTAAATAACAAAATAATAAAAACAATATACAAATATTTCTAGAATGGAATGACATACTACATTTAAATCTTACTCCCTGCCGTATTATATGCAAAGGAAAATGGACCAAGAAAATATATTGTGGACCTAAACAAGAACAGCTTTATCTCGCTCTTTCAATTAAAGAATTATAACCCACAAGAATCATAACAGAATATAGCCTAGCAAAACTACTTACGATGAAGTCTAAACGGTCTTAAGACCATGAATCCTAAGTTAGTGAAAATTATTGTAAATGACTTGCTTGCGCTCTATATAAAACGCTTTTATTAGCTTCACTTGTATTTATGCATGTATGTTTGTATGTTTGTTTGTATGTAACTCTCCTTTGGACTAAAAGCAAGTGGCTTAATACTGTCAGTATATCCCACTACCTCAAGTTCGTTCGTTGGCCGAGCGGTCTAAGGCGCGGGTCTTCGCTCCCGGACTAACCGATCGTGGGTTCTAATCCCGTCCACGGCCGAAAAAATAAAAATTGTTTTTTTTTTTTTTAAATCTGCACCATGTTCATGTTCACTAGAACTTACAAATTTTTTTTTTTTCAATAATTAATAGAACTAAAAATTAAAAAATAAATATAGTTTAAAAAAACTAAAAAACACGCTTTTATAATACATCGAACTAAAAAGTGAAAAATAAATATAGTTTAAAAAAACTAAAAAACACGCTTTTAAAAAACACGCTTTTAGAGCATATCAAACTAAAAAGTTAAACATAATTTTTCAAATAAGCTTAAAACAATACTAAATGATAAATAGCATTTAAAAAACAACAACGGCCTTTTATTCCGATACAAATTATCTACAAAAATTGTTAACAATGGGCCCAAAATCACAACACAAAAATCATATCCGGAGGAACCACCGGTTTTCAAAACAACACCAATCCACAACCAAGATGGGATACATGCAACTAATACGAACAACATATGGAAACAATACAGTTTGTTATATTAAAAATTACTTTAAATGCCAGAAAAACCTAGCTAAACAACGGGGAAGACTAAGATACCTACTGAAGTGTAAAGACTATAACATAATACCAAAACACCTACAAGGCAAAACGACTGCACTACAACACAATTTCAGATTACACGACACGAAAATTGAACTACAGAAAATAGAAAAGACGTTTCTACTTAAAATCGTAAAATTAGAGATAAAAGAAACACAACGTAACATACACATAATAAACAAAACACAGACGCATACTTTTCACAAACTAAAAGACATACTTAAGGAACAAGACCTGGACAAATTGGAATCCAAACAGAAACTGGCCTATCAACGACTAAGAACGGACACAGATGAGAATACGAATAAAAAACTGGAAAAAGCTAAAATACAAGTGCAGGAAAAACTAAACATTAAATTAAATGAGGAATGGTTCATAAACCAAACGGACGTATATTTTCTTAGAGAAAGCAAATGGCTGCTCTCACTCGGACCTAAATTTGCGTTACCGGTAATAAAGGAGAACGTATCACCAATACACGTAATAGCAGATTTAGAACAAGGGATACAAACTATCAAAGAAGAAAAACTGAAGGATGCTGCGAGGGGAAAGCTTACAGGTGCTATACATAATTTCAAACACAACAGAAGACCAGACCAAAAAGAAAAAGTTATCCTAACAATAGCAAAAAATACTGAGAATTTAATTAAGGAACATAAGGACAAAATAGTGATAACACAGGCAGATAAAGGGAACAAAACTGTAGTGATGTATAAAAAAGACTATCATAACAAAATGGAAAGCCTATTGGAGGATAAATCTACATACAAAACAGTGAGAAAGGATCCAACACAACTACTAATAAGGAAAAACAACACTATCGTAAATGACCTGTACAAACAAAACTATATAGATTACAAATTAAAAGCGACACTATACTGTTCAAGTGGGCACGCTCCCAGATTATACGGATTACCTAAAATACATAAAAAAGACACACCCCTAAGACCAATAGCATCATCGACGAACGTACCATGTTACAAATTGGCAAAACATATAGGCAACATTTTAAATAATATAACTTCAAAACAATACAATATATTGAACGCGGTACAATTAAAAGGAAAACTCAAAAACGAAAAAATTGAAAATGATGATAGACTCGTATCGTTCGACGTGGTATCATTATTTACAAATATACCCATAAGCACAGCAATACAAACCATAATGGGTAGATGGACGGAGATTACAGAACATACACAGATACCAAGGAAAAAGTTTAAGGAAATACTTGACTTTATTTTAATCGATAACAACTACCTGACATACAACAACAAAACTTACCACCAGATTTTTGGTATGCCCATGGGCAACCCCATCTCCCCCACCATAGCGAACATTGTACTAGACAAGATATTAGACAACGCAATACAGGACTTAGCCAAAAATAACATACACATCAAACATATATACAAGTACGTAGATGACATCATATGCATATTAAAAGAAAAGGATGCACAACACATACTTGACACACTCAATAAGCAACACATAAGAATACAATTTACAATGGAAAAGGAACTGAACAACAAAATTGCTTATCTTGACACGGAATTAACAAGAAATAGGAAAAACATCGGATTCAAATGGTATACCAAGACGATCGCATCAAATAGGATTATGAGTTTCCACTCACACCAGCCAATGAACCAAAAAATAAACACTGCAAAAAACATGGTCAGAAAAGCATACACACTGAGCGACGAACAACACAGGCCCGAAATATATATAAAATTAAAATCTATATTATTAAAGAACAGCTACCCGGAACGATTAGTGGACAACATAATACTAGAAATCACAAACGAAAACAACAAAATCTTAAAAGAACAAATCGACAATTCGAACGAAGAAAAAATTAACCAATACGTGAGCATACCATATATAGAACATTTAACTAATAAACAAACACTCGCGAAAATTATGCCAGCTGATGCTACCAAACACCTAACATATGCATATAAAGCGCACAAAAATACACGTAGATTGTTTACGAATACGAAAGACAAGATCGACAAGGAACAACAACAAAACGTCATTTACCAAATCAGCTGCATGGGAAGAGAGGGAGAGCGATGTAACGGTGTCTATATCGGGACAACCAAGAGAGCGTTTGGAGCGAGACTCAAAGAACACCGGGGGGATGCGAGAAAGGGAAAAATGACCACAGCTCTTGCACAGCACACAACAACAACAGGTCACACAGCTGACTTCGAAAACGCTAAACTGTTGGACATTGAACGAAGAGAGAGAACGAGACTGACGTTAGAAAGCTTACGAATCCAACAAAGCAGCATGAACGCTGTGAACCACAAAGAAGACTTAGAACAGACAAACAACATTTATTCGACAGTAATAACAGATGACTGCAGCAGCAAACATGCAAAACGGACAAAAACGACCAACGTCAATAGAAAGTAGTGCAATTTTAAATTTATTTTTAATTTAAATGTGATGACAATGCTGTAAGGTTTTTAGTGAAAAAGATGTATGTATGTATTCATAAGTGGTTGTTTTTAATATTTGTTTTTGTATTTTAATTATAAAAACACAAAATGTTATGCAGGCTCCCTGAAGAAGGCTTAATATAAGCCGAAACGACGTAGGAGAAAATTGATGGGGAAATAAACAAAAAACACCATTAAAAAACAACAACGGCCTTTTATTCCGATACAAATTATCTACGATAAATAGTATTATTGTAAAAAAAGCGTGGGGCGCTTTGTCCATACTTCTCGTACATCGAGCGCCCAACGCTTTTTTACAATAATGTAATAGTATTTATCATTTATTATTGTTTTAAGCTTATTTGAAAAATTATTTATAACTTTTTAGTTTGATATGCTCTAAAAGCGTGCTTTTTAGTTTTTTTAAACTATATTTATTTTTCACTTTTTAGTTCGATGTATTATAAAAGCGTGTTTTTTTAGTTTTTTTAAACTATATTTATTTATTAGTTTAACATACACACAACTAGTGCTTTACCAACACAACAAGTAAGAAGGCTCTAGTCGGGAGAGCCCGACTAGAAGATACCCTGAACCCAGTTGCAATAAATAAATTAAATTTATGTAAGACTTTGGTATACTGACTTAGCTTCAATCGATTAAGTTCAATATCTCCGGTGTTTCTCAACCGATTTGGACGAAATTTTCAGAAAAGTTCTATCATTACCCATTACGTCAACCCTCTATTTTAGATTTTCCAAATTCGATATTTTTTTGTTATCGATTCCATGTGTATATCGGAAACCATAATAGCTATCGATAATTTGAAGCAAACTTGTTCTGCTCATGGTATAGGAAAACTTAAGTACAAAATCTGAAGTCTCTTGCTCTTGTAGTCTCTGAGATCCACGCGTTCATACAAACGGACAGACGGACAGACAGACGGACAGACGGACATGGCTATATCGTCTCGGCTGTTGATGCTGATCAAGAATATATACACTTTATGGGGTCGGAGATGCTTCCTTCTGCCTGTTACATACTTTTGCACAAAACCATTATACCCTTATTTACCCATTTTATGGGTTAAGGGTATAAAAGAGCAGAATAAATCTTACCATACAATTATTAAATCAAATCTTATTATTTGGAGCCTCCTCCACAAACAGTATACAAAAAAATCAAACCCTAATCTAAAATCAAAAAACAGGATCAAGGGCTAGGGTGTATAAAACGACTAATACAAAGGAAGAAAAAACAGAAAATACCAATATTTAGTGGTTATAAACCAATCCGGTGATAGTTAAAGTACATTACTTTACTCTACCGCCCGTTTAGCAAAATACCGACTCTCAAGTCATCTCGAGCTTTAGTATATCACAACCGTATTTTGCCATCCAAATTCAAGATTAATGCAAAGGTTCTAGAATAATAAAACACAATACAATGGTTTCATGAATTAAATAAATATTTCAGATCAAAAAAAAATAAATCCTTTAGCGACAATAAGTTTTGAGCACTAAAGAAAATAAGTCTCCTTAACAAATAATTATACTTAATAATTAAATGAATAAATACGCCCTAATAACATGGCATCTAGAACAAACAGGTTTTGTTCTCATTAAAATTAATAAAGCACCTAAAAAAAAAAAAAATAAATAAATAAATAAAAATAAAAACAAGAAAAAAATGGAAGTGAGATGTAACAAAACGGCAACTATTACAGTTAAGGAACAGTAGTAGTAGATACTTAACCCTAAAATTAAAACACTTAACGTATTCATACTTTTCGAAACAGTGTAAGACTCAAATCTCGAACTGTAAAGCTAGTTCAATGCACTTCCTTATTAAATGCAAGAAAAATGGGGAGAATAATGATTTAAAATATTACCATCCATCAATTATAAGAAATTACTAACGAAATTTTGTAAGTTTAAGCAATGAGTTTGGAAATATAAAAATCTAACATAATCACTAAAAAAGTAGAAAGGTATATAGGTTGACAGTTAAAATATATGAAAGCAATCAATTATAAATGAAAAGTCAATGTCCGATCGATTTCCCTGTTAAAATTAAGAGAACTTGTTAAGGACAATAATACAGTCTATCTCGTTTTAAGCGTAAAGCCTAATCAAATAACATAAAATGTTTAAAAATCTGAAGAATACTAAGTTGAGAAAACGATTAAATATAACACAAATTAAGATAGGGTATCATACAACGTCAATAGAAGAATTTTTGAAGTCAGTAAATGAGTACAAAACACATTCTTAATACATTTTTATCGTAGGTAGCATACTGAGAAGGAGTTGGTAAACCCCGTTTATAAAAAAAATCAATCTGCTAAAAACATCTTACTGTTTCATTTTCATTATTTTAGAAACTGATTTGATATGCTAGTATGATGAAATAATTTTAGTTGAGTATAAGAAATAGTTTGACGGATATCTTAAATATGAAAAGTGTCATTTGATGAAAATCTTAAATCGAGCAGAGGGAAAGTTAAGGAAAAGATTATTTGATAAGCCTAAAAGATTACCTTAAAGAATTTAAGGAATGTATAAGCAAAATAAATTATTATTGAGATAGAATGGAATCCAATATATGGGGACTAAAAAAATAAATAATAATCACAATAAACGATGAAGTATAAATATTAAGATTACTTTGTTAAAACATGATTTATTATACCAGCTACACGAACTTCGTTAAGCTTTCAAGTGAGTACTAGAACTTAGGCTTATAATATTGACTTAAAAAAGCTTTTTATAAAGCCGAAACAAAATCATGGAGTATGACTTGTGTGTTCTACCGGCTATAACAATATATGTCATTTATCTTAATGTTCGGTGTTTGTGTTTTCTAAATCCCTGAACGGAACAAGCTTAATATAAATCTCAAATTTAACATACTGCAAAAATCTATAAAAAAAAGTAAAAAAATTATATATATATAAAATAAAATTAAAACATACCCATAAGAAAAACATAATTTGATAGTTTATTAACAAAGTACACCAATTTAAAAAATGTTCATTGGTTTATTAAAAAGTTATACTAATTAGCTCTATAAAAGTAACAGAAGTCAGTCCAATAATCAAAACAGATATATGCAAATAAAGGTTAGAAACGTAAGTAGCAAACAAGTTGGGTGTGCGTTAGAATGAGGGACAATCAATTAACATACCACCTGCATTTCATAGACGCTCGTGTATAGAATCGCATAGGGGAGCGTGTTTTAATATAATAATACAAGCAGGATCACTTTCCCCTATAACACTTTCGCCCTCTAACACTTACTCTCTCTAATACTAACTCTCTCTTTCTTCCTCTAACACTTTCCCCCTCTGCAAGTCTCAATACTCTTGTGTTGATCTTGCTGCTGCTGCTGCAAAAAAATTCCCATCCCTTGCTTACATAACACTCACGAATGTTGTTGTTGTTGTTGGTGTTGCTTTTGATCATAACAATGCGGCCTACGAATGTACTGCCCTTTGACTAGCGTACTTCAAACAAGCACAATCTTGTCTCAATCCTTTTATTCTTTGATCACTGGTTTTCATAAACATTCATTGTTTATGTTTTGCCTGCAGGTGTGCAAGGCAACGCACGTCAAACAGGCGCCCTCTTGACTCTCTCTTATCTACTTATTCATAGCTAAGAAACCTGCTCACAGTTGACTCTCTCTCTCTCTCTCTCTCTTATCTACTAAGTTGTAGCTAAGAAACCTGTGCACACTTGACTCTAGTATTTAATAGTTTCATAGGCAATGTACTTTGCTCACTGAACCTCACGGACGGTGATACCTATAACACATTAGCCAACTAATGTACTTGACCTTTGACTAGCGCACTTCAAGCATGCACAAACTTGTCTCTAAGTCTTCCTCCCTCTAACACTTTCTTGCACACAGTCTCCTTCTAACACTTTCCCCCTCTAACTCTTTCCTTCTCTAACACCTTCTCCCTCTTACACTTTCCCACTCTATCCCTTCCCCCTCTTACACCTTCTCCCTTTAATACTCCTCCTCTTACACCTTCTCCTTCTTACTCTTTATAATCTAAATGTACAAGTATCAATACTCTTTAAAAACAATGTGTTGATCTTGCTGCTGCTGCCGCTGCGAAAGAAAATTCCCATCCTTGCACACATAACCCCCCACGAAGGCTGTTGTTGTTGTTGTTGCTGTTGACAATATCAATGTACGTGTGCAGCGCAACGTACTTAAAACAGGAGCACACTTGACTCTAACACTAATTGGTTAAATAGTTAAAACTGATCCTCTCATTCACACAGTCATAAAGATCAACGTATAGATCCTACCGCTGCTGCTACGTAGGAAAATTTGCATCCCTTGTTCACAGAACCCCACGAATCTTTATGTTCTTGTTGTTGTTGTTGTTGCTGTTGACCATAACAAAATCGGGTATATATATAATATCAAAGGTTAGAAAGGGATGGCGCTAAATATTTAAATATCAAGCCCAAAGGATTGGAAAATAGTTTTCATATTAAGGACGGTGGGGACCAATCAAAATCGTATAAGGGGCGTGGCTTATTAACTTAATACAAGCAGGATCACTTTCCCTATAACTCTTTCCCCCTCTAACACACATTCTCCTTCTAGCACTTTCTTCCTCTAGCTCTTTCCCCCTCTAACATACATTCTCCTTCTAACACTTTCTCTCCCTAACTCTTTCCCCCTCTAACACATTTTAATCTTAATCAACAAGTATCAATACTCTTGCTTAGAAGCAATGTATTGATCCTGCCGCTGCTGCTGCTGCTGCTGGTGCTGGTGCTGCGTTCGCAGAACCCCAGTACATCGAACAAGCGTTCGCTTTTCTCTATTCTTTATGCTCTATCCTTTCTTCCTTTGCACACTGCTACTCATGATCATAAACGTTCATTTTTTGACGTGTGTTGCAGGTTTGTAATGCCACGCACGTCAAAGAGGCGCCCTCTCGATTCCAGATCCTTTGATCACTACTACTCATGACCATAAACATTCATTCATTATTGCTTGCTTTCAGGTTAACAATGCAACGCACGTCAAACAGGCGCCCTCTCGACTCTCTCTTATCTATCCTTTCTTCCTGTGCACACTGCACCACATGACCATAAACAGGTTTACAATGCTACGCACGTCAAAGAGGCGCACAATTGACTCTAAAACTAGTTAGGTAAATAGCCAAATCTGTTCCTCTGATCATCTGCTTGCAGGTGTATAATGCAACGCAGGTTTAACAGGTGCGCACTTGACTCAAAATCCTATGATCACTGAATCTCACAGATGCTGCTGGTAAAGTGGTAGCCTAGGAATGTTAATCCTTTGTTCTCCACCCTAGTCTTATCAAAGGAGGGACACGATTATGGGAAAAAAGGGTCATAAATTATCATATTGTAGGGGTCAAAAAAAGGGTCAAAAACAAGGGGGCGATAAAAGGGTCATAAAATTTAATGGGGTCATAAATTGTCGTAGAACCCCCAGTTCCCTACTACTCAGCACCTTTTAATTAATTAATATTATTTAATTTAATTGAATTTCGCCTTTAACTGCGGAAAATGGTCGGCAATCTTTCGTTACCCAGTTTGCGCAAACTTTGGTTGCCTCGTTTTTGTCCTCAGCAGACACTTTTTAAGGCAATTGTCTTATTTATTGCCTTGCAACATTTATGCCTGTGCAAATTAGACGTCTGTCCGTTTTTGTACTTTAATACAGCCGCGCTTGTGCGACAATAAACAAACCCGGGCACAATTTCATCAATATTATTTTTGATTTCTGCCAAAATATTCCACAGGGAACTGCGCCCTTTGCGTTGGCCACTTAGCGTATAAGCACCGCACTGCATTTTTTCTATGATAATTTTATTGCTTTCATCCATTTTTTAAACACGACCGTTTTCTCAAAATCACCTTAATAAATTTAAAGGACACGTCACTTGTCAGCAATACAATAAGGTTGCGAAAACTTGTGTATGGCAAGTGCACGAGTAAATCATTGTTCGGGTATGATGTGTAACTCGAACACTATCCAACAATTCAATCATACTTATATAAGTATGATTCATTTTCGGTTATTGCTTGCGACAGGGAACGTTCGTTAGCAAATCATGTATGAGCTTAATGCTAGTGATTCAAACTTGATCTTCGACGATGAGTTGAAGACGAACGGTTCGATACATGTACATGAATCAAACTGACAGAATCAGGAAAAGTACACTTCAGTACTCGGGTATGAACAAAAATGTTTCACTCGTTGCAGTTCTCTGGTTCTCTCTCTGGTTGTGCTAAATAACGTCTACTCTATAGGGTTTTACGCAGATTCCCGTGCGGCGCTAGTACCGTAAAAACTTCAGTTGCAATAAATAAATTAAATTTATGTAAGACTTTGGTATACTGACTTAGCTTCAATCGATTAAGTTCAATATCTCCGGTGTTTCTCAATCGATTTGGACAAAATTTTCAGAAAAGTTCTATCATTACCCATTACTTCAACCCTCATTTTTAGATTTTCCAAATTCGATATTGTTTGTTATCGATATTATGTGTATATCGGAAACCAGAATAGTTATCGATAATTTGAAGCAAACTTGTTCTGCTCATGGTATAGGAGAACTTAAATACAAAATCAGAAGTCTCTAGCTCTTGTAGTCTCTGAGATCCACGCGTTCATACAGACGGACAGACAGACAGACAGACAGACGGACAGACAGACGGACATGGCTATATCGTCTCGGCTGTTGATGCTGATCAAGAATATATATACTTTATGGGGTCGGAGATGCTTCCTTCTGCCTGTTACATACTTTTGCACATAACCATTATACCCTTATTTACCCATTTTATGGGTTAAGGGTATAAATAATAGTCTCATACAGCAGCTGTACCGTAATAACATTTTTCGGTATGCAGTTCTATTCGCTGCTGGCTGGTGTTGAACAATGAAAATGTTAAAATGTTATGTTAAAATATTACGGCAGTAAATAGCGTTCAGCACTTATTTACGTCCGTAAAAAGTGCAACAACATGTCGGGCAAGAGCAGGCCTATAAATTTTTCGGAAAATATTAACAAAATTTACCTTATTCATGCTCCAGTAGAGCCATACTTATTGTTCAATGCGCAAGAAGTAATGAATAAAAATAAATAAATTAATTAATTATATATAATTTAAATAACATATAAACTGGATTGTACTGCCAGTGATCTATTACAGGGTAAAGATCTGTAAGGTGAATTTGCTTTGATCCTTTTGTGGTGGTTTCGGTTTTGTTTAGCATCTTTAGTAATCTCAGCTCTGCATATCAAATATGAGTTCACTAAAATGCTTTTCGGTTTTGCAGCCTGCCTTTTTTTTAACAGCCGCCAGCAGCAGGTCGTTCGTTGTTCTCAAACACAAAAGTAGCGCGCGTTGGTCGTGAATCATTATTTAAAACTCAAGTATACAAAACACAGCTGCATATATTATTAGTCTACCGCCACTATATGTGATTTTTCAACACTTGTTGTTACGGTCGTAAAACTCATGTATACGGTACGGGCGCTGTACGGGGCATCTGCGTACAGGCCTAATGAATTAAGAACACGTGATATTCTCGTTGAGCGTCTGTTTAACTTGTCAAATGTTCACTTGATTTCTTTGTTTTCGATGGTTTTTTCCCATTTGATGATTTTTTTGGAGGCATTTCCAACAGTTTACAAAACCCAATTCTAAAAACTCTTTAGGAAAATATTTTCACTATTTAAATATTTCTGAGGTTAAAATGACAGTTAAGACAAATTGGCTTGCCAAATTTTTTTGCTTAGATATTCGGGCGTAATCACAACAACTCACCAAAATTTCATCAAAATTTGTTCAGCGGTTTCAGAGTCTATAGGGAACAAGTCAACATACACTGCCTTTTATATATAAGTTAATACGAGCAGCAGCGAAAATGCTGATCTTGCTGCGCATGCACGCATTGCATGCATGGTGCGGACTAAACGGGCACGAGGCGTCAAGTCAGCGTTCTGTTGCCGGTTCTGCCGCTGCCCGCGAGCTTTGCGTTGGCTCTGGCGCTGGACATAAGTTTTGTTATGAATAATTTTGTATGTTAGAGTTAGTTATGATTTATGCCTCGAACGTCCCAGTTGAGCAAATAAAGATTTAAAAACAATGCGATTTGTTTATTGGCGCCCAACCGCGAGTAAAGCAACCCAAAAACTTATTAAACATAGTCGCTGTGTCAAAACGCCGCGTTAAATATATATAATTATATAATTATTCTTTCTGCTAATAAGTTATCTTTGTTTAGAATTGTATGCGGAGTGAAAAACACACAAAAATTTTGCAGTGTATGCCTTAAGCCCCAGTAAGTTTTTTCACGTGGCTTGTGCTCTTTGCTCTCTCTCATGTTCCCCATCTACAGCGAGCTTTCGCACGATGCTTGTGATATTTTCACTCTCTGAAACTACCCTGCAGTCACGTTGACTATGCCAAACATAGTGATTAGACTAGCCCACATGGGCTACTACTAGCCCACGCCTATGCCATTTCAATGTATTTCTCCTATTCCATTTAACACGGGGATGTCATTGGAGTGGACGTATCGGCCGCCTCTGCAGCCACGTGGACTAGTCTATAAAACAGGCCACGTAGACTAGTCCATAAAACAGGCCATCAGGACTAGTAAAAAAACAGACCAAATATACTAGTATTTGGTATCTGGGGTAAAAAGATGCCAACGAAGCCAATCATATAAACGTTAAATTAGCTGTTGTTATAAATATTACTTAAATGTAATTTAATTTTAAATTATGCAAGTGTTAGAAGAAATAGAATACAAATAAACTTACCGATTATGAAATATGATGGTCTACGACGGGATTCGAACCTGGAACTCTCGTTCACTAAGCAGATGCCTTAGCCATTGCGCTGTTGCCAAACATATTTCATAAGCAGTAAGCTATATTGTAAATTGAAAAATGTATAAATTCGTTTTCACTCGTTCGTTTTTTTGCCGCTGCAACGAACATCAACGAGGCGCAAAATTGTGTTCGTTTTTCATGATTCGTAAATTTACGTTTTTGTTCCGCATCCACGTCTGCATCCACTTTGACGCATCCATGAACTGGGCCACGTGGAATAGGCAGTTTACACACAAATGCTCAATGATAATTTAAAAAAGTGTTTTCCCCCGCTGCATCTACACAGACTGGTTCAGTGTTAGTCTACGTGGGAAAGTCGTGGGCTAGGCTTGAACAACAATAACAACAAACACTGGCCCAACCAATGTAATTTTCTGCACCCGCTTGGACTAGTCCTTGACTTGTCCATTATAGCTAGTCAATGGACTATTTTATATATGCAACTAGCCCATACAAAAACCGTAGGGTAATTGCAGCAACACACACATCAACACCAGGAAGTACTTCCAGCGTGGGATGATGTATGTAATGACCTGATTCCACTAGGCTGCATTTTTCATTAACAGCAAGTCGGGATATAGGTGATTCCACTATCGGTCCAATTGATTTCGGCATTCTTTTTTGACGGGGTCTGTTGAGTGACAGCTGACAGCCTTTTGTATGTGTAATTGTGTAATTTGTTATGATGCGGCCTTATATTCCCAACACTGTTTCGATAGCTAGCTAGCCAATCGGTTACCCAGGAATTGATACGACCTCGATACAGGGCCCGCGCTGGGTTAACAAATATTTATATTTATACGAAAACGAACAGCAAACGTACTAGCAGATATTCTTCACATGATCGAACAATTTACGGATACACTGGGTAAACAGGTGTTAACATTTACCACGGCCAATATCTAACTAACCCAGAACCATGATTTATAAATTGTCTTATGTTCATGGTTCTTAAGTTAAGATATAACTGAAAAGATGTGATGTTCTCTCCACAAACTTTGGTCCTTTGAGCCGGATATTCTTCCACTCGCCCCAGCCAGTTCATTGGTGAAAAGAGATAAGTAATGCACATTATTAATTTGGTTAAATTCGTACATGAATAGTTTAACATACCGGCACATACAGTCTGACATATTGCAATATATTTCCAAATATATATTGCATGTATGTTAACTCTAATCCGTCCACATATTTTAGCACTAAATTAAATTTCCTCAATTTCCAAATCCTACATAAAAAAATCACATGTATGTTTGTATTTTTGGTGCAGATCTATGTGGGAGGTCAATTGCTATCTTCATACCAAATTTGGTGACTCTAGCTCGAAGTTTGTATAAAGTGGGGAAAGGGGGGCTGGGGGCGGTATGGTTGGGCGTGGCATCCAAATTTTTGCTGCAGATCCTTGTGGAATGTCAAATGCTACCTTCATACCAAATTTGGTGACTCTAGCTCGAAAATTGTTATATGTGGGGAAAGGGGGGCTGGGGATGGTATGGGTGGGCGTGGCATCCAAAGTTTTGATGCAGGTCCTTGTGGAATGTCAAATGCTACCTTCATACCAAATTTTGTGACTCTAGCTCAAAGTTAGTATGAAGTGGGGAAAAGGGGGCTGGGGGCGGTATGGTTGGGCTTGGCATCCAAATTTTTGCTGCAGATCCTTGTGGAATGTCAAATGCTACCTTCATACCAAATTTGGTGACTCTAGCTCGAAGCATGTAAAAGGTGGTGAAAGGGGGGCTATGGGGCTTGGGGCGGTATGGGTGGGCGTGGCATTCAAATTTTTGCTGCCGATCCATGTGGGATGTCAATTGCTCTCTTCATACCAAATTTGGTGACTCTAGCTCGAAGTTTGTATAAAGTGGGGAAAGAGGGGCTGGGGGCGGTATGGTTGGGCGTGGCATCCAAATTTTTGCTGCAGATCCTTGTGGAATGTCAAATGCTACCTTCATACCAAATTTGGTGACTCTAGCTCAAAGTTTGTATAAGGTGGGGAAAGGGGGGCGGAATGGATGGACTAGGCCCCAAAACTTTGATGCAGATTGTTGGGGGTCGTTGCCAGCTATCTTCCTACCAAATTTGGTGGCTCTAGCTCCACTGCTCTGGAATGTACACTCATTCCCGTTCTTGACGAAGCGTTGGGGCAGATGGGGGTGGCTAGGGCGGTATTGGTGGGCGTGGCATCCAAACTTTTGATGCAGTTTTTGGGGGGTCATCATCATCTATCTTGGCACCAAATTTGGTGACTCTAGCTAAAAAACTGTGGGAGATATAGGCTTTTCTGATTTCAAAATGCGGGGGGGCTGGGGGCGGGATGGGTGGGCTGGGTCTCCAAAACTTTCATGCAGTTCTTTTGGGGTCGTTACCAGCTATCTTCCTACCAAATTTGGTGGCTCTAGCTCCACTACTCTGGATGATACACGCATTCCCGTTTTTTACGAAGCGTTGGGGCATCTGGGGGCGGCTAGGGCGGTATTGGTGGGCGTGGCATCCAAACTGTTGGTGCAGATTTTGGGGGGTCATCATCAGCTAAATTGGCACCAAATTTGGTGGCTCTAGCTCAAAAACTATGGGAGATATAGGCTTTTTTGACTTTAAAATGCGGGGGGTCTGGGGGCGGAATGGGGGGGCGTGGCTCTAAAATTTTTGATGCAGTTTTTTGGGGGTTGCTAGTAGCTATCTTCTTACCAAATTTGGTAGTTCTAGCTGTAAGGGTGTGTGAAATATGCGGATTTATCGTTTTTGAGTTATCGAATTTATCGATTTGCCAGCCCCCCAGTTATCGTAGAACCCCAATCTTGACACTTTAATTTACTATCCTATAGATAAAGAGAATTGGAAAGTTTCAAGTCTCTAGCTTGAAGGGTGTGGAAAAAAGTTGCGTTCATACAGACGGACAGACGGACAGACACCATGACGGATATTGCACAAAACCAATATACTCTTTACCTTCGGTATCGAGTATAAAAATAAAAATATTTATTGGCATAAATATGTATGTATGCATGCACTTACAATAGTCATTCCACTGTTCCGCTGTGTATTGCAGCACAACTATACGTACATACTTTCTACAATTACAGACTAATACTTTATCCTAAATTTTATGTACATATGTACATATGTATGTATGTATGTACGGTTGCACTGACATACAGTGAATCACATTAATATTTGGTTTTTTTTTTTTCAACTTCAAACACGAAAACAATATATAAAACTAACAATAATCAAATATGTAAAAATTGTAGATTAAAGCTTGTTAAATTACCTTTTCATAGAGATATATATAACTAGATTTTATTGAAAACTAATACAGAAAATATGCATAAAACAAAAAAAAAGTAAAAAATTTGCGCCACATTAATATTCGGTTTTTTTTTTTTGTAAAAGTAACAAATATCTATTTTATCTAAGAAAAATACTTAATCTAATATTTGCGCCACATTAATATTCGTTTTTTTTTTTTTGTAAAAGTAACAAATATCTATTTTATCTAAGAAAAATACTTAATCTAATATTTGGTATGAAAACCATTATGTTGTATGGTATCGCCTAGGAATTTTGGCAAAGTTTTTAAAATTTTTTGGGTATATTCATGCCCAGTTTAAGCCCTTTCTTTCTGAAGCCGTTCTTCTAATACGGATAAGGACGATATTGTCGTTTTGTGCATATGGCGGACCAACTCACTCCACAAATTTTCAACAGGATGTAGATGTGGTGATTGGGGTGCCTTTTCCAAGATTTTTGGGCAGTTGTATAACAACCTAGACTCTATTTTACAGGCGTTATGCTTTGGGTTATTGTCCTGATATAACTTGAACGAGTTGCCAATACCCAATATCTCCACCAAAGGCTTCAAATTTTCGTTCCAAATTTTCAAATAATGGTCTTAGTTCATTTTGTCATCAATGAAAATAAGATTCCCCGCTCCTTTTGTGGAAATGGGGACTAAACCAATACACTACCCCCACCGTGTTTTGCGGTTGGTCTTAAGTGATTCTTCTGCAGCTCAGTATCCGGCTTTCCATAAATCCGTTTCCTTTTGATTTTGTCGTGGCCCACCTAACGTTTCAGGTAATTTGGCACACAATCTCATTCTTATAAATTTGAGAGCATAGCATGTCCGCAGGTTCCAAAGAGACCGATAAGAATAAAACAAAAACTTACACATAATCTTCCAGTCTCCCAAGTTGCACGTCGCCATTCTACTTCGTCCGCTCTATCAGAGTCACAAGCTTCTGGTCTTCATAAAAAAGCACCTCAGCAGAGTGACAAAAAAAAGTTGAACCCTACCAACCGTGTTAAAAAGGAACTTCTTCCTCCGCCAGCTTCAACGGCATCGCGATTTCCGAGCACACTACAATCCAAAGCAAAGGTAGTACATCCTTAACGTAGTCCAGTAAAAACCAGGTCCATCGCGAAGAGTCCAAAAATTGCCTTAACCAATTTTATTTCAGTCACATACAAACTTATCCAGTTTGAAGCCCGCGTTATCCTTCCCGCATCCGAAGAGGACAACATTTTCACATATGAAATTCGCCGCGATCGCCTGCAAACATTTTGGAATAAGATTGAGACGGAGTATGAAATCTTCTCCAAAGCACTCACACAGGAAGGAAAGACTGATGATATTTCTGCCATGGAGGCGAAATATGAGCACTGCTACTCTGTTGATTAAAGGTGTCTTTCACGCCTGAAGAGGCGATAAAGGGTGCGTCCGCATCCGAAAGCGTTGAAATACCCACTCCTATGCCCTTCTCCGGGGGCTGTCGTCTCCCTCCGTGTGACACAGAGGTGTTCCATGGAGACTACCTGCGTTGGCCAACGTTCCGTGATCTTTTTTCCGCAATTTATGTCAACAATCCGAGGTTGACTCCGGTTGAGAGATTATTATGAAGCCAACGAGCTAGTCGCAAAATTTCCGCTCATGGCTTTGCAACTGCATGGACCGCGCTTTGCGAACGTTTAGAAAATAAGAAGCAGCTGGTAACTAGCCAGCTTAAAATTCTTTTTAACCTTTCCCCGGTTAACAGCGAATCTGGTGCGGCAATCAAAGAACTTCAAAGCACCATCTAGCGATGCTTGACTGATCTAGAACACTCCGAAATTGAAACTTCCTCACCGTTCGCTGATTGTATTGCAATTTTACTTTGTTCGTTAGAGCTACCAAAGTGAACGCTTTCCTTATCGGAACAATCATTGTCGAACAAATCCGAAATTCCAGCTTGGAATGATTTAAGCGCGTTCGATAACTTTCGTTAAGGAAGCTATTGAAGAAGTGAAATCTACTTCCACCTCACACAACTCTTCCGCTTCCAATTCCAATTCTAGCGTCCCCCAAGGCCCGAGGAGGGGTAATTCTTTCGAAGCGCTAGTAATTTTCAAGAGCAGGACGTGTGACTTATGCTCAAAGGAAACCCAAACGGTCAGATTATGCACACGCTTTCTTCAAATGCCCGTTAGTGATCGGGCAGCTTATATTAAGCAGAAAAAACTCTGCTTGAACTGTTTCGCAATAGGTCACCAGTTACGAGAGTGTACCAGTGCGCACAGTTGCTTTACGTGCAAGGGTCGCCACATAAAGCTTCTGCATCGAGGTGATTCGGCTCAGGGAGATTCCTCCCATTCCAATGCAAATTCCAATTCCAACATACAGTCTGTTGCCCTACATTTCAATAATATACAGTCCTTTTCCCTACAACCAGCAGCAAATGTCCAAACGTATTTTGCTGCCAACGAACAGAGTGTCCTACTCGGCACGGCGGTCATTAACGTATGCCATCGGGGAGCTACGTATACCGCTCGAGCTCTAATCGATTCAGGCTCAGAGGCTACGTTTATCTCTGAGCGATTATTCCAACAGATTAAGCTGCCATTCGAATCCGTGCAAGCTCAAGTTTCTGGGCTTAATCAGACAGTTGCAGCCCAAGCTCAAAAGTTATGCCATTTTACTATAGGCTCTCCCACAAAACCAAGACTTCATATAGAAGCTTCGGCGTTCCTTCTTCCTCAGTTGGCTGGCAACTTGCCCGCCATATCGGTTTTTAAAAGTTCCCTGAGGAACCTCCCAGTTATTGAGCTGGCCAATCCGACTTTCCATCAGAGTTCGCCGATTGATGTTCTTGTTGGCGCGGATGTCTTACTGTTTGTCATTTTAAGCGGCTCTCTTCCTAATCTTTGCGGCTCGCTCCTTGGGCAAGAAACCATTTTTAGATGGATTCTCTTCGGTCCACTTTCAAAGATTGTGCCGCAGTCAATTTCGTCGTTCTCCGCAAGAATTTCGACCAGCGAAGGGATACAGCTAGACCATCTCATTTCCAAATTTTGGGAGGTGGAAGATGTTCCAGTGCCGCAGACCCAAAAACTAAGCATCTCTCAAGCTCCATTGCAGGAATTACCCCTATATGTTGAACCAACTACTACTACAGCTTCATCAGTGGCTATTCAGGAATATACCTTATTTAGCTCCTCACAGCCCCTCTATCCTATGCTTTTCACTCCACAACTGACTACAGGAACGGATTCTAAATCAAAAATAAATCAAGAAGTTCCCTTGTGCCGCACAGCAGCAACAAGCTTATCATCTGGGTCAAGGCAAGAAGCATTTTTTATTTTCGTCAAGGTCAAAATCGGCATTTTCCCCTAAAGTACCTGAGCCAGCGTTGCTACAGACGTCACAATCCTACTTTAAGCGGGGTGTCCTATCCCAAATCTCCACACCGTTTTATCAATTGTCCTGTGCCTCCGTGTTATCTGTCAACTCAGTACGATCAGACGAAAAATACTTATATCCTTCCTTTTATTTCCAGAAGTTGTACAAGATGCCGTCGCACAAGGCCACGTACCTCGACCGTCCCATCAATAACAACTCCTTCCGGTGTAGGATGTGCAGAGGAGTGCATCCATTGAGGAAAAGCCAAAGGCTCTTGCGACTCACGGCTGAAAAACGACTCCGGCAGTACTTATTAATAAGTAAGTAAGCGCCACCAGCCGCATCACCACGTCACTAGCAACGGCTTTAGGGTTATCCGTCACCTGTGTTGGTGCGGAGGGTGTCTGCGTGGTGGTCATTCGATCGAGGGTGACCGATTTCCGTAGAGAAGTTATGGTCCACGCTGACCTCCAGTTTGGCTGTCGCACACCGATCCGACCTATCATCGCCGACGCTGAACTATACAGGAGCATCGTTCTGGCCGATGAACGCTGGCAGCATCCCTAAACGGTGTGTTTGGCGCTCGGGGCGTCCTCCCGAGCACAAACAATTGTCCAATGGCCCAAAACTCAGTATTTGGCTGGGTTCTTCCGGGACTTGCAGCCAGTAAATTTTTTTTGAAATATTGCAAGGGGGGAAGATGTTGATGCCAGAAATATCCACGGCCAATATCTAACCGACCCAGAACCATGATTTATAAATTGTCTTATGTTCATGGTTCTTAATTTAAGATATAACTGTAAAGATGTATTGTTTTCTCCTCATGTTAATATAACATAACATCCACATAGGTTTAAACTCAAAGCACTATAACTGTTAGTTAACATTCCATGAAAAGAGCTCTTACGCACAAGAAGTGCAAATATAATTCAACATACATAAATAAAACCTAATACATGTATTAAGTGAACATCTACAATAAAACACTTCTGCTACATTGTAATGTCGAACGAGGGTGGGCTTGCGCCCTTCGGCACTGCGACCCACAAGGATCTATTGTGCCCCCTTACCACTAGTTCATTTTTAATGTTCTCAGGAACTGAGTCAGACCAGTCTGTGGGATATGCATCAGGTCTTCCTCTCTGAGAGTGTAGTTGCCTAACAGCTTTGCTCTATTACGTGCCAGGGCGGGGCAGTTTGTGATTAGGTGTTCCATTGATTCAACATCCTCTTCGCAGAATCTACAAGTTCTGTTTCTAGCAAGGCCCATCTTATGTAGATGGTCGTTGCAGGGAAAGTGGCCTGTTAACGCCCCACAAAGTGACCTAAGTTGTGATCTGTTTAAGGATAGAGCTACCTTTGCTCTTGCTGCATCAGGGCAAACATATCTTTTTGAGTGCCTAAGACCCTCTAGATTGTTCCAGTGCATTATTTTCTTTTTTTCTAACCAATTGTGTATGTCAGATTTGAGTTTGTTGTTTGAATAACCAAACATTGGACTTGGGCCTATAAACGGGGCTTCCGCTCCTAATTTAGCCCTTACATCCGCGGCCTCATTACCTGAGTGACCTTCATGTCCTGGGACCCAAACCAGAGAAACTCTATTATTGGTTGCCAGTGCATTTAGCTCACGGTGACATTCATGTATGAAGTTTGAGCTATAGCTATAGCTGTTTAGTGCTTTAAGAGCTGCTTGACTATCGGAGAGTATACGAATGTTAACTCCTACCAATCGTCTGCTATTCAGTCTATATACCGCCTGTAAAATAGCGAAGAGCTCCGCCTGGAAAACGGTGCATTCGGCCTCAAGTGAGAGAGAGATGTGTGTGCGAGGACCCACTATGCCTGCTCCTACCCCTGATGCTGTCTTGGATCCATCTGTGAACCAATTTTGTGCATCGTCATTTAGCCAAGATGGATTTGAAGTCCATTGCTCTCTTGTTGGAAAAATGACCTTGTAATTTTTCGTGAAACTATGGATGGTTTGTATTTGGTCTAGGGTTTTTGTTTTATCAAGGATGTCCTCTACCCTATTCAATATACCTAGGTGTCCTCTAAGGTTGCCCTTCTGGTATTTGTTACCTACATAGAGCCCCAGAGCCTGCTTTACAGCCTCTTCCTCTATAGCTAGGTGTAAGGGAGTTAGGTTTAGAATTGCTTCCAGACCTGCTGTCGGGGTCGTTCTCAGTGCCCCTGTGATACTTAGGCAAGCTAGCCTTTGTACCTTGTTGAGTTTATTGATAGCGGTGCTTTGTGTGGCTTTTCCCACCATACTGCCGCCCCGTACAGAATCATTGGTCTTACCATTTGGGTGTACGCCCAGTGGGCCATTCGTGGAGAAAGCCCCCATGATTTGCCAAGCATCTGCTTGACAGCCCAGAGAGATCGAGTTGACTTTGTGGTTACTGCTCTCAGGTGTGCGTTCCAAGTGAGTTTGCTATCCAGAGTTACCCCTAGATATTTTACCTCTGTACTCAGAGTCACAACTGTGCCACTAACCTTTATGTCTGGGAATTTTAGAATCCTTTTATTGGTGAACGGGATTATGATGGTCTTACTAGGGTTGATAGAGAGCCCTTCTGAGGTGCACCATGTTACCGTTTGATCGAGAGCACGTTGCATGAGGTCTGCTAGGATCCTTTCATCTTTGCCCCTGATGATTACGGATATGTCATCTGCATATCCTATCGTTTTGCATCCGTTTGCATTGAGAGACAGAACTAAGTTGTCTACTAGGAGTGACCACAGTAAAGGAGATAGAACACCACCCTGTGGGCAGCCTTTTGAGGCATGTATGCTAGCCGAGGCAAGTCCAAGATCGGCCTTTATCAGTCTGCGGCATAGCATTGCCTTCACCCAGGCTACTACCTTAGGGTTTACCCCCCTGTTTGTCAGAGCCCGGCTCATTGAGTCAAAGTTTGCATTATCGAAGGCACCCTCTATGTCCATGAAGGCGCATAGGGCGACCCCCTTTGCGTCAATTGCTTTTTCTATGTCAGTTGTCAAATGATGCAGTGCCGTCACCGTGGATTTACCCTTCTGGTAGGCGAATTGCAGTTTGTGAAGCGGGTTGGCTTCTAAAATGTCAGTTCTGACGTAGCAGTCTATCAGTTTCTCCATGGTCTTTAGCATGAAAGAGGAGAGACTGATTGGTCTGTATGATTTGGGAGAGCATGGTGGCTTGTCCCCGCCCTTAGGAATGAATATTACCTTTACTGCTCTCCAGGTCTTTGGAATATATCCCAGCAAAAGGCTGGCTCGATATATAGGAATCATTTTCCTAATGATGATCCCTTTGCCCTTTGATAACATGGCTGGAAATATGCCATCTGGACCAGGGGATTTGTAGGATTTGAAGGAGTTAATTGCCCATTCTACCCTTTCGTAGCTAACTATGTTTTTTATTATTGGGTCTATGATTCTTGTGTGCCTCAGTTCTTCTGTGTCAGGGTCTCCCTCTGTGCTACAGAATGAACAGTCAGGAAAGTGAGATTTAGAAGAACCTCTAAAGTTTCCTGTGAGTCACTGGTGTATACACCGTTCGGGCCCATCAGTGTCCCAATCGGTCCTCCACTGGCTTTTGATAGGGCTCTATGGACCCTTGCAGTTGAGGGTATGTCCCTAAGATCTTCACAGAAATTCCTCCATGAGGATCTCTTGGATTTCCTTAACTCCCTATTGTAATTAGTTAAGGATGTCCTGTAGAGATCCCAATTGTTGGACCTTTTGGCCCTGTTGAACTCTGTCCTAGCTTCTCTTCGTAATTCTTCAAGTCGTGAATTCCACCAGGGGACCCTCTTGCTAGAGGTCTTAGCCCTTTGTGGGCAGCAGTCATTGAAGGTTGAGACTAGATCGTGCGTCAGGGTATTAACTGCCCTTTCTAGCTCCTCAGTATTCGTTATTTGTGGTCTATTACCCGATAATTTTCCTGTAAGGATTTCGGAGTATTTCGTCCAGTTAGTGGTTTTTGGGCTGCGGTAGAGCACAACGCTCCTCACCGGTCCCTCAAGGTCAAAGAGAATGTGTCTATGATCAGACATTGAGGCCTCCTCGGACACTCTCCATTCTTTCACCAAGTCTATGGCCCTGTCAGAAACCAGTGTTAGATCTAAAACCTCCTTCCTTATAGAATTAACAAAAGTTGGTTCATTCCCCCTATTTGCTACTGATAAGTTAGTTGATATAAGATAGTTTAAGAGAGACTCACCTCTGTTGTTCGTGTCTGTGCTTCCCCATGCTAGGTGGTGAGCATTTGCATCGCATCCAACTATCAGGTCTTTCCGGTGTGTTCTGCAGTACTCCACTAAAGATCTGATAGTATCCGTTGGAACAGCTTCGGAGTCACCAGGGAAGTAAGCCGAGGCCAGAACAGCCTCTTTCTTACCCCCTTCGATTTCCAGTTCCAGTAGTATGGCCACTGTGTCGGTGTCTATGAATTCTGTGAGAGGCAGAAATCTTATGTCAGTGTTAATGATAATTGCTGCCCTAGGTTTGGCCGCTTTCCTATCATATATTACCTGTGTGTTTTGGTATTTAGGCCTCTAATGCGACCTTTGAAGCACCAGGGCTCCTGTAGAAGCCCGATGTCCTTGGTGTTGCTAGCAAACCTACTGCTGATTTCAGCCGTCGCCGCCTTAGCGTGGTGAAGGTTTGCCTGCAAACATCTTATTTTGGCGGCGGATCAGCACCGGAGACATTTGGAGAGCTTAAACTACTCTCTTCAATCTCCATAACGCTGACTTGTTTGATGAGCTCATCCTCTGTAGTATCATCACTTTTTATTCTGAGAGTAACTTGGCCAAGGCGGAAGTTCATCCTTCCCTTCGTTACCTCAATTGTGGCTGCCGACTTTTGGTCAACGGCTAGCACAAGCATGGCGTTTGAGCCCTTTTCCACTCTCTTTAGGGCCCTCCAGGCCGAGGTGTTTAGGCCTTTGTTTTGTGCCTGTAAAAAGTTGAGGACCTTGCCTGTCTCCATGGCTGCAGACTTGGGGAAGTAGCCGACCACAATTCTGGGGTGAGGAATCTTTGATTCCTCTGTCGACCAGAGTGTGGCGCCGTCCCACGGCGTCATTTTGACCACCGTCGCCTTCACCCACTCCGCTGTAACGCAGTCCTTGCAGTGAAGTGCTAGATACCCAGCTTTGTAGGTAGAGCCAAGGAAGGCCGGTTGTATCTGCCCATCCATCAGCTCCAGCACTTTGTCTTCAATAGCGGCTGATATGGAGTCCATTTGCGCGGTCGTTAGGGCCGTTGTTGGGTAGTCCCTTGCTAATACCGCCAACTTCACTCCTATACCAGCCTCATTTATTTTAGCATTTTGCTGTTTCTTGTCGGCCTGGGTACCTGTTGTCCCCCTAACCGGAATAGAGCCACGCTCCTTATGCACCTGTGCCTTGGCTGGGTGATGTGAGGCAGAGGGCTGCCTTTCATTACCCTTGCCTGCAGCCTTAGAGGTGGAGGGCATGTCATCCCTCATCTTCTTAGTGGCGACTACCTCTGAGCTGTGGTTTGTGGACCGCTGGCGTTTTGGGCATGCTGTTTCCCCTTTCTTCTCCATTGGGGTCCTAGCTCTGGAGTAAGCCTCTTCTTTGCTAAGCCCCTGCCGCAGAAAGAAAGCCAGTCGCTTCTTGCCAGCGCCGCTCAGTTTAGGCAGTGTAGGGCCTACAACACTGTCGGTGGTTGGTGTGCTTGTGCCTTGTGGTGTCAGGTCCACCACTGAGGCACTACCGCGTTGGTGTTGCTCGTTTTGAGGTGTTGCCACCTCTGTTTTGTGTCCCTGGGGGCCACTCTCCTCTTCAACATCGGTTTTTTTTGTTTTGTAAATCGTTCATTTTGATCCCACGAGTAAGATGGCAACCGGTAAACACTACGCCGTGCCGTACCGTAGTGTGGCAGATTAAAATGAGGCCGCGCCACCATACCCCAAGTCCGCATACTAGCAACTAGGCACCCCCTAGCCACGCATCTCCTGGCATATGCTGTTCCACCATTAGATTGGGGATTTTATTAAAAAGAGTTTACTCTCTTTCGCCCAACTTAATTTAGCCAGGTATCCTGCCAGAGACATGACCTACACAGGACCCTGTTACCAGCAGCCACCACGAGGAGGTATAAGTTGCACTACCGGCAGTCTGGCAGTTACGGAGTAGAAGCGGGGCACCACACTCCGCGATCGACTGGTCGATCACGGAGCATGGTTCACCACCCCTACTTAGTCCCCCTACACAGACTGTCGGCCGACTGCCCTTCTGCTACATTAATCCAACACCACCAATTTGTCAGCATTGCTTCATCTTTTGGATCCTCCGCCACAATAAATATTTAATATTTAACATTATGGCTTTCTTATGTTAAACTTACTTTATATAAATCGAAAAAAAGAATAATGCAAAATGCGAATAAATAAATAATAAATTAAATCATACTAAAGAAATAAATAATAATTGGGGCGGGTGTAAATAAATAAATATTTATGGAGCTGCTTCTGCGGGTTGCGGCCCATTGTGCATGTGGCGGCTGCTGCACGCAAGTGTGTAGGTGTGGGTGCGCTCGATTTTGCGAGCGTAGATTTCGCGCTTGCGCAATGTAAATTTTATTATAAAAAGTAGCAGTCTTTGCTTAGGGCACAAGAAGAACAAACTTGATTTAAGGTGCTGCTGAAGTAGTGCTGAAGATGATGAAGCAATGATGAAACAAATGATGACCACCCAGACAGGTTGGCCAATCTCGTCCGGTGGTCTGATTATTTCCTTCGGCCTCGCAGATTTTTCCAGTGATGGGCGTGTTGCTATACTGCTATACTGCACAAAACAATTACTGTTGGTTAATTACTTCACTTTTGCTTATTCGTTCAAATACCTGCTATGCTGCAAGCGCCTCTAGTATCATTGATTATTGATTCCTCTTGTTTTCCTGCACTTTTTCTCCTGCCGCAGCATAATTTTTCTGCAGATTCATTCTCTCTTCTTTTTCCTAACCTACCAGTCACCTATCAAGCAGTCAAACAATCGAATATCGGGTGCCAGTACGACTCTCCAGCCCTCGTTCGAACACCACAACCATCGATAGCATCCAGACGACCATAACACCACACTCCGGTTCGCTTGCGTCCGCCAAGAGCAGGAGTGCTTAATGTTCGCTACGCTGCCCAACGTAGGCCATAGCCCACACCCTGAGACTACCGACTGAGCTAGCCGTGCAAAGATCCAACCTTTGGGGGTCACTGTTTAATGTCCTTGGCGTAGAAAACTCCAAGTGGATATCTATGCAAGGTCTCTGGCTCATACAAACTTTGGCCCACTGGTTTGACCACTCAGCACTTGGTGAACCGGTGACAGAATTTTGCATTGAGGTTCTTTGCAAAGTCGCTCAGCACAAAGTTCCGCTTGAACTTTTCGTGACCCGCAGAGAAATGGACGTCTCGGGCCTTCAGGTCATACTGCCTTGCCGACTTCATATAAGCCTTGTGCCCTGTTTCCCGAATCTTAGCTCTGTAGATCTGCTGCTTCAGCGATCTGTCCAGTGGCTTTATCTCGACGGCGTTCACGTCGTCCAGCCTCCTGGCCAGTCCATAATCGCTGCCGTTACTCAGCATGTGTTGTCCAAACAGTGCGAAGTATGGAGATGTCCTAGTTGCCAAATGTACTGCACTGCGTAACGCCATCGCGATTTTCGGCAGCTTCTCGTCCCACGTCGTTTGGTCAGTCCCGATATGCGTCCGGATCGCTGCCAACACCGACTGGTTCACCCGTTCGGACGCGTTGGATTGTGAAGCATAGTTGCTGGTACGGACATGCTTAATGCCGTGATGCTCCAGCAAAACCTCGAATTCCTGCGACACGAACTGCTTGCCGTTGTCGGTATGCACGATCTCGGGGAATCCAAATACGGTGTAAACTTCCTCTCTCAAAAATCGAATGATCGCCGCAGATGTCGCTTTTGGCATCGCCTTGAGCCACGCAAACTTGATGGAATGGTCCAGCACCACAAAAATGTAAGCATTTCCTTGCCTGGACCGTGGATACTTCCCTAAGAAGTCCAAGAACAGCTTCTGGCCAAAAAATAATCCATCATCAGGTCCGGAAACCGCTCCGTCTCTGCTTGAACCAATGCTAACCTCTCCAAATACTCCGCGCTTTTGAACGCCGTCGTCTCGAACTCGAACAGGTTTAGCTCCTCCATGTCGAAATGTCGAGAGCATGTGATCCACCACGTTTTCCTTGCCCTTTTGGTGTTCAATGGTGAAGTCAAACGCTTGAAGCGCTAGTGACCACCTCGCCAGCCTTCCGCTCAGGTCCTTGAGCGACCGGTCCGCGATGACCGTGAACGGCATCAGATCCACATATGGTCGGAAACGCTCTATGGCCTTAACCGCCGCCAAATTCTTTTTCTGCCTCGCTGTAGTTGAGTTGCGCTCCTCTGAGTTTCAATGAAAAGAATGCTATCGGCCGGTCAGCTCCTCGGCCGTCTCGCTGGAATAACACAGCCCCGATCCCCTTGTGACTGGCATCAGACTGAATGAAGTACGGCCGTCGAAAATCCGGATGGACACGAACTGGTGCACAGGTAAGCACCTTCTTCAAAGCGTTAAACGCCTCGACCGCAACATCCTACATCTCAAAATTCTTGCCGATCTTCAAGCAATCGATCAGGGGTGCTGAAAAAGTTGAGTAGTCTTGAATAAACCGTCGGTACCATCCTGCGGTACCCAGGTACCTCAACTGTTTCATAGTTTTTGGGACGGGAATCTGCACAATTGCCTCAACCTTGCTCGGATCCGTTCGGAGAGCTCCATCACCGACAATGTTCCCTAAGTACCTCAAGAACCTTGAGCAGAATTTAGACTTTTGCAGGCAGATGGTAAGGTTAGCCTCCTTCAAACACTCAGCGACCTCCTCCAACAGCTTAACGTGCTCATAAAACGTGCGTGAGATGATCAGCAGGTCGTCCAGATAAAGACGCTGTGGTATCACCCTATCGATCAGCCGACACAGCCGTTCAGCAGCATTGCGCAGTCCGAAAGGCATCATACGGAACTGGTAAAGCGGACGGCCAGGAATGGTAAACGCCGTATATGCTCTGCTCTTAGGCTCCAACTCGATCTGCCAGAACGCGTGTTTCAGATCCACACTGCTGATAAAGATGGTGTCATCTACGCGGCTGAAGATGGACTCAATGTTTTGCAGTGGGTAAGCATCCTTCACCGTGACGTCGTTGAGCTTGCGCGCGTATTAGCACAGCCTGTTCTTGCCAGGTTTCCGCACCAACGTCATCCTGTTGCTCCACGGACTTTCGCTCGGCTCGATGACTCCAACTCGCAACATCTCGTCCACCTCCTCAAACAAAAGCTGTTGAACCGCCGGTGACACGGGGTAAAAAAGCTCCTTTACCGGAACGGTACCTTCCACAAGCATGATTGTGTGCTGCTCAAGATGAGTTTTTCCAAGCCCTCGCTTTTTGTACGCCAGAGATTTCGCCTTCACCGCGGTTCCACCGGCTCTCCCTTCGTCACAAACTCGGACTCCATCTGCTCGGCGGCATCCACTCCAACTGCATCCGGTGCCAGGCGGAACTTCTTCCAAAATTCGATCCCTAGGTAGAGATTCTGGACCAGGGCGGGGCACACGTACATATTCAGCTGGTGCGTCTTCTCTCTGTAGCGAATCGGAACCAGGATCTTCCCCAGGACTGTGTAGCTTGCACCTCCTGCGGCTCGCACCTCAGAGATCTGTGGATGCCACGCTATCCCCAGCTTCTCAATCAGCCCGATTGCTCCAGCGCCAATCAAACTTACGGTCGCCCCCGTACCTAGAAGACCCTTTACGGTGTGTCCGTTGATTTCTATGTGGGCAAAAGCTCGCTCGTCGTTTTTGAGTACCGAACTAAGCGCTTCACATACTAAATAAACTAACTGTTCCTAAAAATCCATATTTTCCAATTGAGTTTGATGAAAGTCAACTCCAGGATTTAAATGAGTCCAAGCCAACAATTGACTTTGATCAGTTAGAACAAGAGTGTTCTGATTCAGATAGCATCGACAAGGAAATACAAAAACCAACCATGACAGACACAGCCGTTGCCAATAGGGCATTTATGAGGGAGATATCCTCTTCCATCCCAGAATTTTACGGGAAAAAGCTTAATTTACAAAGATTCTTAACTTCGTTAAGACTAGTAAACTTAACACTTTTGAAAATATAGCCGTAGAAGTAATCAAGTCCAAAATAATTGGCTCGACTTTTTACAAAATCCAAAACGAGACAATTATATATGCAATAAAAAAGATATTGCATGAATCTATTGTCGGTGAAACATCCGACGTTGTAAAAGTAAAAATGGCCAATGTATACCAAAAGGGTAAAACTGCTACGCAATTTACCAATGAAATTGATGATCTACGAAGATTGCTAGAATCTTTGTATATTGATGAGGGATTGCAAGCTGAGCTTGCTGATAAATTCAGCACAAAAGAAGCCATTAAGGTCATGACTAAAAACTGCGAGCATGGCAAACTTAAAACAATATTGGAAGCAGGAACATTCGCAACAATGAATGACGCTATGAGTAAATATATACACTGCAGTACTGAAATGACAGGATCCACCACCCTAATCGAGGTAATTTTCGAGAAAATTATCGAGGTAGAGGCAATTACCAAGGTTAGAATTATAATAATTACAACAATTACAATAATAATAATAACCGAGGACGCGGAAATTTCCGAGGAAATAACCGTGGCTGTGGTTACGCCAACAGGGGATATCAAAACAACCAAAACAGAAATTACCAAAACAAAAATTAAGGAAATAATTCGAACAATAGGCAAACTGGTAATGTCCGATATACTCAAAGTGATTCGGAAAACCGGCAAGCCCCCTTTAGTACTCCAAACCAATAAATTCAGCAGTTCACGTCATTAATCTTAGTCTTCATATTTTTATAAAATTAGAAAATGAGTATCCGAAAACAATGTTGACGTTGCTCATTGATACTGGATCAGACATTTCAATCTTAAAAGAACAGTCCGACACCTTTCATGACACAGACAACAATGTTACTACAAATATAAGCGGAATTGGAGAAGGTTCAACCAATTCCACTGGCCTGACTTTCGTTGAATAAACAACAGGCACATATATTATTCCACATCATTTTCATTTAGTACACACAAATTTTCCTATTCCATGTGACGGAATAATTGGTATGGATTTCATAAAGAAATTCAATTGTCGGTTAGACTTCAAAGCAAGTGAAGACTTGTTTATATTAAGACCTCAGAATTTAAATTTTCCGATAACTATCCCTATAGTTCATACCACTGACAATAATACCATTATCTTACCGTTACGATCCGAAGATCTCCGACAAATCAAATTAAATACAAAAGATGATCATATTGTGATCCCGAGTCAAGAAATTGAAAATGGAGTACTTGTAGCAAGCTCCATATCCGATTCCAAAAACACATTTTTCCGAATTCTGAATACAACAGAATCAAGTAAAATAATTAATTTAGATAAAGTCAAAAGAGATCATCAATCAAGAGATGAAAAAATTATTTCCAAGTCAAGGAACAACTGTCCGTTACCATACAAAAAAATATTAACTGAACTCTGTGTCAAGTATACAGATATATTCGCACTAGAATCCGAAGCAATAAGCACAAATAATTTTTATAAACAAAAATTAAGATTGAAAGACGATGAACCAACATCCATAAAAAAATTATGGAATTCCTCATAGTCAACAGACGGAAATAGTCAAGCAAGTTGAAAAGTTAATTAAAGATAATATTATAGAACCTTCTGTATCTGAATACAATAGCCCTCTGCTTTTAGTACCAAAAAAAATCATTACCTAATTCATATGATAAAAGATGGCGTTTAGTAATTGATTACCGCCAAATAAGTAAGAAAATGTTAGCTGACGAATTTTCACTTCCAAGAATAGATGATATTCTTGATAAATTAGGCTGAGCAAAATTTTTCTCGTGTTTAGATTTAATGTCAGGATTCCATCAAATAGAACTTGAAGAAAATTCAAGAAATATAACGTCATTTTCAACGAGCAATGGCTCATATAGCTTCACACGATTACCTTATGGTTTAAAAATAGCGCCTAATTCTTTTCAAAGAATGATGACAATTGCATTTTCTGGTCTTGAACCATCACAGGCATTTCTTTACATGGATGACCTAATTGTCATCGGTTGTTCCAAACAACATATGATCAAAAACCTTAACAACGTTTTCGATTTATGCAGAAAGAACAATCTAAAACTGCACCCAGACAAGTGCACATTTTTCATGCATGAAGTGACCTTTCTAGGTCATAAGTGTACTGACAAAGGTATTCTCCCAGATGACAAAAATAATGATGTCATTGAAAAATACCCAGTCCCTACAGACGCAGATAGCGCTAGACGATTAGTTGCATTTTGCAATTATTATAGACGTTTTATTAAAAAATTTCGCTGAATATTCACGCCCATAACAAATTTAAGTAAAAAGAATGTCAAATTTGACTGGACACCTTAATGTCAACATGCCTTGGAATACTTAAAAGAAAAATTAATGCGTCCTACATTATTACAATATCCAGATTTAAGCAAAAAATTTTGCATAATAACAGATGCAAGCAAAGTAGCTTGTGGAGCAGTTTTAACTCAAAACTACAATGATATTCAGCTCCCAGTTGCATACGCATCTCGTCCGTTCATTAAAGGCGAAAGTAATAAAAACACAACTGAGCAAGAATTAGCAGCAATACACTGGGCAATTACTCATATCGGACCATATATATATGGTAGATAGTTCACTGTCAAAACAGATCATAGGCTCCTCACTTATTTATTTTCAATGGTAAACCCAAGTTCTCAATTAACTAGAATTAGACTTGACTTGGAGGAATATGAATTTACGGTGGAATATCTGAAGGGAACAGATAGCTATGTAGCCGATGCGCTGTCAACAATAACCATCAAAGAGCTTAAAAACATGACAAACCTAATTTTAATGGTCACTACTACACAAGAGAAAAAACAGAAAGTTTCCTGCGCAGGAGATGAAAAAGATATAGAAATAGAGAATTGCAAAACAAACCTCTAAATAAAGCTTCAAAGCCCAATTTATATGAAGTCATAACAAATGACGATGTACAAAAAGTAGTGACCTTGCAAACGAAAGATATGCTGTGTTGCTTTAAGCATGGCAAACAAATCATTGTAAGAATAGATGTTAGCGATCTGTATGTAAATGGAGTTATTGATTTAGGTCGATTTTTCCAACGGCTTGAAAACAGAGAGATGTACACCGGGTACATGATATACGCGAACTAAAAATGGCACCGAATGACATAATCTTTGAACAAGTTTCAATAGAATTATTCAAAAAAATGGGCAATAATATATTAAAATTATTAACAGTAGCGATACTCAAGCCGGTGACCAATATATCAAACGATATAGAAAAATAAGCTATACTGTCTAAATACCATGACGATACAATAAAAGGAGGTCACACTGGCTTATCAAAAACTTTAGCTAATGTACAAACACACTTCAAATGGAATAATATATATAAAATAGAATACATACGTAGATGTCAAAAATGCCAAATGTCTAAAACGACATTACACACAAAGACTCCTTTAAAACTGACTGAATATAAAAATTCAATTATTAATGAATTGTGCTAACATTTGAAAATAGACAGTAGAAAGAAGTCATAGAACTTTTAACGAATATATTCACTCATATATTTCAGTTGATAAAACCGACTGGGATGTGTGGCTAAAATATTTTGTGTACTGTTTCAACACGACTCCATAACAATTGTCCATATGAATTAGTTTATAGCAAACAAAATAACCTACCCAAATATTTTAATACAATAGACAATATAAAACCCCTATATAACATAAAAGACTATGCTAAAGAAAGTAAATTTAGATTAGAACAAGCATATAAACGAGCTAGAATAACATAAGAACAACATAAGGCTAGGAATAAAGAATATTATGATTGGAAAATAATTAACTTAGAATTAAAAGTATGAGATAAAGTTATACTAAACAAGTGGAAACGTTGCAGTCGGACGCAACCGACTGCGGCATACTCGATACCAGTATTAAAACAGGTAAAAAGAGGCCTGATTGCAAAGGGGTACGGATGGGGCAGGGGTGTACGCTGCCTTAAAGATTCTCCGATGCAGATAGGGATGCCACACACTATCTTCCTTCCTAATTTGGTGACTCTAGCTGAAAGTTTGTAAGAGCTGTTGAAAGGGGGGCTGGGGGCAGTATGGGTGGACGTGGCATCCAAAGTTTTACTGCAGATCTTTGAGAAATGTCAATTGCTATCTTCATACCAAATTTGGTGACTCTAGCTCGAAAATTGTTAAAAGTGGGGTAAGGGGGGCTGGGGGCGGTATGGGTGGGCGTGGCATCCAAAGTTTTGATGCAGATCTGTGTGGAATGTCAATTGCTTTCTTCATACCAAATTTGGTGACTCTAGCTCGAAAATTGTAAAAAGTCCGGAAAGGGGGGCTGGGAGCGGTATGGGTGGGCGTGGCCACCAAATTTTTGCTGCAGATCTTTGTGAAATGTCAATTGCTATCTTCCTTCCATATTTGGTGACTCTAGCTCGAAGTTGTTAAAAGTGGTAAAAGGGGGGCTGGGGGCGGTATGGGTGGGCGTGGCATCCAAAGTTTTGCTGCAGATCCATGTGGAATGTCAATTGCTACCTTCCTTCCAAATTTGGTGACTCCAGCTCAAAGTTTGTAAAAAGTGGGGAAAGGGGGCTGGGGGCGGTATGGGTGGGCGTGGCATCCAAATTTTTGCTGCAGATCTTTGTGGAATGTCAATTGCTATCCACATACCAAATTTGGTGACTCTAGCTAAATGTTTGTAAAAGGTGGGGAAAGGGGGTGGAAGGGGTGCGCGTGGCTCCAAAACTGATGCAGATTTTTGGGGGTCGTTGCAAGCTATCTTCCTGCCAAATTTGGTGGCTCTAGCTCCACAAATCTGGAAGATACACACATACTCGTTTTTGACGAAGCGTTGGGGCAGCTGGGGGCGGCTAGGGCGGTATTGGTGGGCGTGGCATCCAAACTTTTGATGCAGTTTTAAGGGGGTCGTCATCGCCTATCTTGGCACAAAATTGGGTGGCTCTAGCTCAAAAATTGTGGGAGATGTAGGCTTTTTTGACTTTAAAATGCGGGGGGGCTGGGGCGGAATGGGTGGTTGTGGCTCCAAAATTTTTGATGCAGTTTTTTGGGGTTCGTTACCAGCTATCTTCCTACCAAATTTGGTGGCTCTAGCTCCACAAATCTGGAAGATACACGCATACTCGTTTTTGACGAAGCGTTGGGGCAGCTGGGGGCGGCTAGGGCGGTATTGGTGGGCGTGGCATCCAAACTTTTGATGCAGTTTTAGGATGTCTTCATCGCCTATCTTGGTACAAAATTTGGTGGCTCTAGCTCAAAAATTGTGGGAGATATAGGCTTTTTTGACTTTAAAATGCGGGGGGGCTGGGGCGGAATGGGTGGTTATGGCTCCAAAATTTTTGATGCAGATTTTTGGGAGTTGCTAGTAGCTATCTTCTTACCAAATTTGGTAGTTCTAGCTGTAAGGGTGTGTGAAATATGCGGATTTATCGTTTTTGAGTTATCGAATTTATCGATTTGCCAGCCCCCCAGTTATCGTAGTACCCCAATCTTGATACTTTACTATCCCATAGATAAAGAGAATTGGAAAGTTTCAAGTCTCTAGCTTGAAGGGTGTGGAAAAAACTTGCGTTCATACAGACGGACAGACACCATGACGGACATTGCACAAACCCAGTATACTCTTTACCTTCGGTATCGAGTATAAAAATGAAACTGGCCATAAGCTAGATTCAATGTATTTAGGACCAAGTAGCGAAGAGAAAATAGAAGATAAAAATAATATAATTATAAAAGATAAGAAAAATGAAAAACAGAAAGTTCATAAAAATTGGTTAAAACTATTCAATAGCTAATAACTTTCATGAAAGCAAAGTCTGATCAAGTGCTATTTAAAAAAAAAAAAAAAAACTATTTAATTTTTCCGTTTTGAAAGAAACAATTTATAACAAGTTGTTGATGCCAGAAAAGGTAACCGACTCAGAACCATGACGCATAACTAACATTTTACTTATGTATTGAGTTTTCAAATATCCCGTTGAAGTTTCTGTTAACACTAACTGAGCTTTAACAGTTGGTTGTGAGCGCGGTTTCTAGTCCCAATTTCTTACTCGAGAATCACAGACGTGTCTACGCTTAATCCTACTAAGATTTACAATTACTACAATTAACAAACAAAACTGGGAACAAAACTACATATGTCCAACAACACACACACTGAATAAAATCACGAAACATTACAACACCACCACTTGTGTCTTATCATTTTGCAGCCTCCGCTACAAAACATTGGTCCTTCGAGCCGGATATCCTTCTGCACTCGCCCCAGCTAGTTCCTTGGTGAAAAAGATAAGTTGTAATAAATTCTTTAATTATATAAGTTCTTTAATAAGTTCTTTCAGAGAGTTTGATATAAAGGAGCGTCTGCTCCGTTCGCGTCATTTATTGAGAATGAATCTTATACCCCGATTCCACTAGAGCAAGATGCAAGTATGTAATTGGTACTCGAAGATGCCGCATCTTTTTTTATTAGAATCCCATTTGTACAATGGGAATCTTATTCAAATTTTCCCCGTTGGTCGGCTGCATTCCCAGTTGGTTCGAAACCGACCAACTGGGAATGTTAGAAATTAACATTACAGAGCACTGAACAGAGCTTTGACATAGTCGATAGTATGAAATTTGTAATCGATACTTGGTTTTAACAGTGCCAATTTGAGTAAAACAGCTTGTCATCAAGTGCCTGTCCAAACAAACTGGGATATTCGTTAAACCATGTTTGCATTTTGCGCAAAAATTAAAGCAATAATTTTTACTTTTTTAGCTTCACTAATTTTATTTGTGTTCGAACTCATATTTGCTTCCAATTAAATATAAACGTATAATACACAAACAGATGTCTGCTGTCTCTTTACAGACCCTGTTAAATCAAGATGCAACTATGCAATTGGATTTATAGTGGAATCACCTACATCTTTCACTCGCTGTTAATGAAAGATGCAGCCTAATGGAATCGGGGTATTAGAAGTTAACATTACAGAGCACTGAACAGAACCTTAACATAGTCGATTGTATGCAATTTGTAATCGATACAAGGTTTATACAGTGCCGATTTGAGTAAAACAGCTTGTCATCAAGTGCATGTCCAAACCAACTGGGATATTCGTTAAACCATGTTTGCATTTTGCGCACAAATTAAAGCAATAATTTGTACTTTTTTAGCTTCACTAATTTTATTTGGGTTCGAACTCATATTTGCTTCCAATTAAATATAAACGTATAATACACAAACAGTTGTCTGCTGTCTCTTTACAGACCCTGTTAAATCAAGATGCAACTATGGAATTGGATTTATAGTGGAATCACCTACATCTTTCACTCGCTGTTAATGAAAGATGCAGCCTAATGGAATCGGGGTATTATATGTTAATGTTGGCTTCAGCTAAGCCGATACATGCAATGCTTACAAATTTGGCTGTAGCGTGTGTGCTGTTTATTGACAACATTTCTAAATGTTGTATTATAAGTACTACCTGTCTATATATATCCCTTCTAATCCTTTTTTCCTTCCTATCCTTTCTAATTACCTGAATGGAAAAGGTCTGAGGAGGCAGGTAAATATAATTGTAGTTGATGGAAAGTTGCGGTACTACAGGTTATTTTTTTTTTTAATTTCTGTATTTCCCCGTTTACCTATTTTTAATGTAAATCAATACCTTAGGTATATATTGTTTTTTACCTAGCTAATTGGAAAAGGGTTATACCAATTTTGCTTGCTTACCTAGCTAACTCAAAAATATGGTGCAAAATATGTCACTTGATGGCAACAGTTATTTCATAACTTCATAAGAGGAAACACTTGTTGTTTATTGCTGCGAACAATAAGAAATTTTCAGATTGAATAGTATTTTTCAATATAATTAACGAAATTTTGATAAATAAGCGCAATAATGGATTTAACAAATTCAAAGATTTTTGAACTTTTTCGTGCTTCTGAAAATATTAACGATTTTCAAGTGGCATTGCTTAAAGAGATTGGCGTACTCGAAAACGCTAGTTGTGCGCTTCAGACACAAATTAAATTCATTCACGCTAACTTGAAGCGAAAATGGAACTTGGTCCATAGAACCATGTCGGCTTTCATAAAAAAGCATGAAAATTGGTTGGAGGAATGTACAACATTCGGATATTCAGAACAGGAAGAAGTTTACCCATCGACTAGCCGAGGAAGAGGAAGGGCGCAAAAAAGTATGGAGGAGTGTTCATGTGTTACAAGGAAACGTAAGCTTGAGGATGCTACGGATAGCTTAACAGCTGAACATCTGTCGGAAGCACTTTCATCCAAGTATATGAAGGAACAAGAGAGGACAAGAGCGACAATTACGAAAGCTGTGCAGGTCGCCAGTCCTTTACGGCTGTATAGGATTAAGGAAAGTATTCCCACGCCTCCAAACTCAGTCGGAATTAAGTACACTCACGAAGAAGTGTTTTCCCTATTTATGGACTTGGGACTGACTAAGGAGAAATATGATATTTTACGCAGCTCCTTAAAAAAACATAACGTCAAAGTTCTTCCCGGATATAAAAAAATGGTATTTGCCAAAAAGGAAGCAGTGCCACCTAATACAATAATAACAGAGACATCAGTAGAAGTAAAACTCCAGGATTTAATGGATCACACTGCTAGGCGTATAGTTGAAAGTTTGCCTGATGGAGAGGTCGAGCTTCTTCCTGAAAATCTGACTCTCCTCAATAAGTGGGGATGTGATGGATCGTCTGGACAAAGCATATACAAACAAATTATACAGACAGATGACGAAACTATTTCTGATGAAAATATGTTTATGGCTTCTGTAGTTCCCTTACGCCTTAGGAGTGAAACTTCTGAACATTGGAAAAATCGCCGACCATCATCGATTCATTATTGTCGCTCTATTTTCTTCAAAAATGCGAAGGAGTCGTCTGAATTGATTAAATCAACTGTAACCGACATACAAAATCAAATTAGCCAACTGAAGCCTACTGTTTTTCAAACCAAGAGTGGAAAAACATTCACGGTGAAGTTTGATTTCTTCCTGACAATGATTGATGGAAAAGTCTTAAATGAAATTACAAACACCTCCTCAACATTGAGGTGTCCCATTTGTAAAAAAACTCAAAAGACTTTCACAGTTTAGACGACTCAACGGGTGAGGAGAACTGCTACGAATATGGAATTTCTCCGTTGCATTGCAGAATAAAGTGTATGGAATTTATTCTGAAGCTCGCGTACACACTTCCTCGGCCAGGAGAAACAAAAACTAATAATACGCCTCGTGAGGATATACAGAGAAGAAAGGAAGTTATACAAGCTGAGTTCTCTCGGAAGCTAGGAATAAAAGTTGACTGTCCAAAGCACGAATACGGGAATACGAATGATGGAAATACTTCGAGGAGATTTTTTGAAAATGATCAAATAACAACTTTGATAACAGGTGTTCATAATGAGATCATTAAAAGGTTTGCTGTTATCCTAAATGTTATAAACTGCAAAGAAATGATAGATGGTGCAAAATTTGGCGAATACGCATCAAAAACAGCTCAACTTTTGACTGGATTGTATCCTCAGAAAAAACTAACCCCCACGGTACATAGGATTTTGACTCATGGAAAGGACTTAATAGAATATCAGTGCTTACCTATTGGAGAGCTGTCCGAAGCAGCACAGGAATGTAAAAACAAGGACTACAAGAGGTTCAGATACACTAATACGTGCAAAATTTCTCGGGTGCGACAAAATGGAGATATTTTCAACATGCTGGCTGCTTCATCGGATCCACTTCTTGCATCGCTGAGACATGTGCGATCACGAAAGGATTTGGAAGATAGCAACTATAGTTCCGAAATGTTGAGTTTATTAGATGTTAACCTTACTAGCATTAATGTTGATGATTATTTGGTTGAAAATCAGCCATCGATAGCAAATATTAAAAATTAACCTCAAAAAATCACCCAAAAATAAGAATTTAAATTTTATGTATTTAAGTTAGAAAATCGAATAAAAACAACAAAAAATGCGAAATAGTCATTGAAGTTATAAAAAATTTTCAGTTATGATTAAAAACAAACGTTTTTAATTGGAATATTACAGGTAAAATGTGCTGGAAATATTTCTTGACTTTGACCTTGAATATTTAAGCACCACGGATACCTAGCACTCTTGGCGAACATTCATTTTAAAGCTTGAAAAGTCATCTATTAATTGCCCTTAATTGCTTTTTTTTAAAATCGCTTCATTAGTTTAGAAGATATGATTTTTGATAAGCTAAATGAGCAAAGGCCCCACTGTGCGTTGTTGCAAGAGCTTAACTCTTTTTCCACTTCTTTTGTGCTTTGGAATTTTCTTTTTTTCTTGTCGAGCCCGGTACTCAGCTATTGTGAGTGGGCGTGGTCCATCGGTTGGATTTGCCTGCAAAACTTCTTGCAACGTCGGCAAATCCCTTTGTTCAGTAGGAACAGCTGTCTCGAACTCGGGCTCCTCTGCCATCAACTATTTGTTGTTTAATTTAATTCACAGTAGATGACGTATTTTGGAGCCATGTACTATGTTTCTTTTCTTTTCACGTTGTTGCTGTTAATGTTTTTTTTTTTTTTTTTCAATTCTTCAGCTGCCTTTGGACTTTTTCCACAGTCAATTAATTCAATGTCATTTTTTTTTTTTCGTTATGTGTCTGGGACTTCAACGAATCACACTTTGATTTTTGCCATGTTCTAATGTTCTTATTTTTTTTTTTTCACTTTGCATTATGCCATTATGCACTTCGCACTTGTTCAACTAGACTGCAGCCTGTGACTTTTGTCACGGTCGCCATGTAATAAATTCTTTAATTATATAAGTTCTTTAATAAGTTCTTTCAGAGAGTTTGATATAAAGGAGCGTCTGCTCCGTTCGCGTCATTTATTGAGAATGAATCTTATATGTTAATGTTGGCTTCAGCTAAGCCGATACATGCAATGCTTATATCTATGTGCTTATATGTATGTATGTTAGCATATACATATGTATGCAGAAGGCATGCATATGTTGGGTATGCTTTGACCACTTGAGCTGCAAAGTGCATGCTTAGCATTCTCACGCGCCGCGATCGGCTTGTATATAAGCGATGGATCGTATTGCTTGTGCGCTGGAATGTTTATGTAATTATGAGTGGTCTTCTAATGTACTTTAGGGCTTTGTATATTTATATTCATTATGACAAAGTGTCACAATGTATTAACTTATTGATATACCCTTTGATTTATGATTATGGTAGGGTAGATATGCTACACCTCCCTTTTTAAAGAAATGACGTAATACATGTAGTCATTTAGTGTATAGTTAATATATTGTATTTAATTTTATTTTTTTAAATTAAAATGTTTCTTATTATAAATTTATGTATTGAACATGGTTTTATATATTATATATATATATTTTTTTTTTTTTTTCATTGACAAATTTTTATTTATTTCTTTAGTATTTTTGAATGTACGTTTTATTTTATGTTTAATTTTCTTAGAATTTTCTTATGTATAAAATTTTTTTATTTTTTTTATTTTATTATTATTATTTTTTTTTTTTAATTTATTTTTTTTTTTATTTATTTGGTTGATCAGACCTTTTTTTTTATGAAATGTTTCATTGAATATATATTTTTAGCCTATCCTTATGTACTTTTTGTTTCTTATCTTTACTGTCTTTAATAAAAATGTTGTCATTATCTTCTATTTTTTCTACTATAAATGGTCCTAAATATACTGGGTCTAATTTGTGCCCTGTTTCGTTTTTTATAAGTACTTTATCTCCTACTTTTAATTCAAAATTTTTTGTTTTTTCATCATATGCTAATTTCCTGTAAGCCTTGGCTTTTTCTAACATAATTCTAGCTCTTTTGTATGCTATTTCTAATCTAAACTTTATTTCCTTAGAATAGTCATCTAAATTATAAATAGGATCTATGTAATTAGTTTTGTTTAAATCTATGAACTGTTTTGGTAGTCTTCCAAATACTAGTTCGTATGGACAATACTCATGCGTTGCTGATGGTGTCGTGTTGAAGCAATAAGTGAAATATTGAATCCAGACATCCCAATCAGTTTTGTCTGCAGAGATGTATGAACGAATGTATTCATTAAATGTTCGATGACTTCGTTCTATTGTCCCTAATGTTTGATGATGATATGCAGTAGAGGTGAGATTCTCAATCTTCATATACTGGCATAAATCAGTTAAAATCTGGTTTTTATACTCTGTTCCCATGTCCGAGATGAACGTCTTCATTGGACCGAACTTGAGTATGAAATTTTCGAATATAGCTTTTGCGACATTATTTGCACTTTTGCTTTTTATTGGAATAGTTACTAAATATTTTGTAAGGTCACAAATTAATGTGACTATGTATTCATTACCATTTTCCGATCTAGGTAGCGGACCAACTGTATCCACTATCACTATGTCGAAAGCATTTACAGGTGTTTCTGTGAGAGTCAATGGAGTTTTTGTGTGTGACATTTGGCATTTTTGACATCTACGTATATCCTTTATATGACGTGTCATATTTTTCCAGTAGTAGTGTCTTTTTATTTTTGCTAGAGTTCTTGTTATGCCGCTATGACCTCCTTGAATTGGGTCGTCATGGTATGTAGACAGGATTTGTTGTATCTCTTTTTCATTTTTTATTTGGTTCACCGGCTGGAGTAGCGCTACTCTTAAGGATTTTAATATTTTATTGCCCATATTTTTGAAAGAATCTATTGAAACTGATTCAAAGATCTTTTCGCTAGGTGCCACTTTGAGTTGGCTGATTTTTAATATACCGGCCTCTTTTTCAAGCCTTTGGAAGAGCTGACCTAAGTCGAGAATTCCATTAGTATATAAATCGCTAACTTCAATTCCTGCGATAATTTTATTTCCACGTTTAAATAAATTCTGTTATGCGCAAGGTCACTACTTTTCGTACTTCATCATTTGTAATGACTTCATGTACGTTGGGCTTAGATACATTATTATGACTTTGCCTTGGCAGAAGCTCATAAATTTCTACTGTACAGTTTTTATTTTGTCTACTTTGTCGCCTGGTAGTGACTTTCAGGACTTTATGTTGCATGTCTTTGAGTTCTTTTATATTTATACGAGAAAGTGCGTCTGCTACGAAATTATCTTTCCCCTTTAGGTATTCTACAGTGAAGTCGTATTCTTCAAGCTCAAGCCGCATGCGAGTTAATTTAGAACTGGGATTAGTCATAGAAAAAAGATATGTTAATGGTCTGTGATCCGTTTTAATAGTAAAGTGTTTGCCATAAATATATGGTCTAAAATGGGTAATTGCCCAATGAATTGCCGCTAACTCTTGTTCTGTTGTGCTTTTATTGCTTTCCCCTTTTGTAAATGAACGAGATGCATAAGCTATTGGGAGATGAATTCCGTCACGGTTCTGAGTTAGAACCGCTCCGCAAGCTTGTTTACTAGCATCTGTTATTATGCAAAATTCTTTGCGAAAATCAGGATATTGTAATAGTGTGGGGTGCATTAGCTTTTCTTTGAGGTATTTGAATGCGTTCTGGCATTTATTTGACCATTCAAAAGGAACATTCTCTTTACATAATCTTGTTATGTGCCGCGAATAATCGGCGAAGTTTTCTATAAATCGACGATAATAATTGCAGAATGCTACAAATCGTCTCGCGCTGTCCGCATCTTGAGGGACAGGATAATTTTTGATGACGTCATACTTTTTGTCATCTGGCAATACTCCTTTGTCTGTGCATTTGTGACCTAAAAATGTCACTTCGTGCATGAAAAATTAACATTTTTCTGGATGTAATTTTAGGTTATATTTCCTACATACATTAAAAACATCAGTTAAGTTTTTAATCGTGTGTTTTTCGGAACATCCTATTACCATTAAGTCATCCATATAAAGGAATGCCTGGGAGGGCTCTAAACCCGAGAATGCTATGGTCATCATTCTCTGAAATGAATTTGGTGCTATTTTAAGACCAAAAGGTAATCGCGTGAAGCGATATGAGCCATTGCTCGTTGAAAAGGATGTAATATTTCTTGAATTTTCTTCAAGTTCAATTTGGTGGAAACCTGACATTAAGTCAAGGCATGAAAAGTATTTAGCTCTGCCCAGTTGGTCTAGAATCTCATCAATTCTGGGGAGCGGGAATTTATCAGAAAGTAATTTGTTATTGATTTGGCGATAGTCAATTACTAATCGCCATTTTTTTTCTTCCGAATTCGGTAATGATTTTTTCGGAACTAACAAGAGTGGACTGTTATACTCGGATACAGATGGTTCTACGATATTGTCATTTATTAACTTCCCTACTTGTTTTTGAATTTCGTCAACGTGGCTATGCGGGCTTCTGTAGTTTTTAATATAAATGGGTTCATCATCTTTCAGTCTTAATGTTTGTTTATAAAAATTATTTGTCGTTATTGGTTCGGTTTCCAGTCCGAACACATCACTATACTTGGTGCATAATTCTGTTAGTTGACCTTTGAATTGTTTTGGAAAATTTTTCTTTAATTTCCAAAGTACTTGTTCGCTTCTATTTTGTGGATTAGTGTTATGAATGTCGTAATCTGTTAAATTTTCATAATTGATTTTGTTTACTTTGACCAATTGGTCGAAATTAGTTGTGTTTAGAAGGCGAATGTATACAGGTTTGGAAGCTGCTATTGCATTTGCAACATAAATTCCATTATGTATTTCTTGATTAGGAATAAATATACAGTCATTTACTGTATGAATGTCTATTTTTCGAATTACTTGGGATTTGGCTGGCAGAAGAACTGTATTGTTGCCAGCACTATATGTTATCGGAACATAAATAGGATAGTTTAAATTTTGGGGTCTAATTATTAACCAGTCTTCACTTGGTTTAAAATCTAATTGACGATTGAATTTTTTAATAAAATCAATGCCAATTATTCCGTCACACGGTATGGAAAAATCTGAATCTACTAAATGAAATTCGTGTGGAATAATATTTTGTTGATTGAAGTTCTATTGAAGTTGTTCCTTGAGATTTTATTACACCTTGGCCTATGCCTTGGATGTTTATAATTTTTTCTTCTTGAATTTTGAAATTATCTGAATTTATTTTTAAAAGTGAAATATCTGCACCAGTATCTATTAGGAATGTGAGTTTATTTTCGGTTGAATGATTATAAAAAGTAACAAATATATTAAGACTGTAATTGATTGAATGAACCTTTGCATTTACTGGTTGTTTCCTAAAGGGTTCTGAGAGTTTTCCGGCGTATTTTGCGCCACTCTCACATTGTTACTGTTATTATGTTGGTTGGAATTACCTCGGCCTCTTCCTCGATATTGACCTCGTCTTCCTCCACGGTTATTGTAGTTATTGTTGTTGTTGTTATAACCGCCTCGATTGTAATTCTTGTGGTTGTAATTTCGGCCACGATTATAACCTCGGCCTCCTCTGTTATTGTTGTTTGCACCGCGTCGATAATACAGGACAGTGTTACTTTGACCTGTTATCTCCGTGCAACTATTGACAAATTTAGAAACGGCATCATTCATATTTGTGAATGTGCCTGCCTGCATGATAAGTTTTACCTTATCAATTGAGCAATTTTGGGTCATAGCTTTTACAGCTGTTGTAGTGCTGTATTTGTTTGCAAGTGATTGGCTTAGACCTTCACTGATATAGGCGCCTTCAAGGGCCTTTGTCAGTTTTTCCACCTCTTGGGTGTATTGGTTAGCCGTTTTATTTTTCTGTTGCAAATTAAGAAGCTTAGCAGATACAACTTCTACCGATTCTCCTTTTACTGCTTTTGATAGTTGCGTAATGATCGTAGCAATTGTCTGCTCATTACTTATTAGATTTCTCGAATGGCCTTTTAGCTTTGTTTTTATAAGGCTTATGGCTGTTTGCTCATGTGAGCCTTTTAAGGTTTCTAATGGATTCAAAGAATCTAGAAAACTTTGTAGATTTTCCGGCTTACCGTCAAACTCTGGTATCAGAGATGTTTCTGCCATTTCAGAAATTGTTACCGCTTCCGGTTTTGTCTCGATTGGGTCGCTTTCCTCTAGTGTTTCAATGTCACTATCAGATTCAGCGTCGCTTGGTCGAATTGATTCGTTCAATTCGTTTAATTGGTCGGGATCGAACTCCGCCAATTGATTTAAATTTTCTGGCACGTTTATCTGAATATGTCGCCTATTGCTCACAGTAATCAACCTTGTGTTTAGAGATTTAATTACTCTTTTACATTTAATATTGTGCTCAGATGTGAATTTATTCTCATAACTGCTTACTAAGGTAACTATATTATTGTATTCACTTACTAATATTTCTATATGGTTTTTTAGTGTTTCCTCTTTTATAATTCCATCTCTATTGATGCATTTATAAGATTTTTCAAATTTGGAACGAAATGCGTTTATCTGTTTCGCAATTTCGTTCCATTCCATTCTTTTACTGGAATTTTCTTATTTTTGTAAGCGTACATACCATATAGCTGCTATACCTAAATATTGATTTTCTTCTTCTATTAGTTTTACTCTGACATATGGTAAAGTTGAAAGTACCATGGCCTTTTCTGCTTTATTGCAGTGTATAAGTGGGCTACAGATTACGCCGAAAGTTTCTATATAATCAGTCTTGAACTGATATACTGATATATATTCTTTATGCGAGTGTAAAATGTGTAAATGTGTAATGTGAAAATCTGGAAACCTTTCGTAAACGTGATCTATTTTTTCCTTATTCATTTTTTTTTTAGATCCTATCTAAGTTATTTGCCCTACTCATATATCTTTTCTTTATAATTTTATTATGCTTAACATAGATTGTAAGCAGAAATTGTAAAACTAACACTATCGTTATTATTAATAATAGGATCCATAACGATTTTATATCGTCTGTGTGATCAATTATTTTGACGTTGCTTACAACGTTGGCAGTATTGTCTTTTGCCTCACTTGAATCACTAAACCATCCCATTGTTTAATTTAATTATTTTTATATATTCAATGAAAAAATTTTTCTTTTATGTTCATGAATGAAAAATTTGCCTATTTTATATTAAAAATTTGATCTTGAATAATTTTTAATTTTGGGATTACTTAAAGAAAGAAAAATATTTTCTTCTTTGAAAATCAAAAACAAAATTTGAGGTGATAATATTTTTTTTGTATAAAAAAAATTTGTCATTTGTAAAAATGGTTTAAATGGTGAAAATATTAGTTGTTATTTAATGTGGTTGGCTCACAATTCGATATACATTTCATTAAAAAAATTCTCCAACCACATTTTTTAGTTAAAGCCTAACAGTTATTAGTATTTTTCAAGCAGCGGTTTCCCGCATAGGCTTGAGATTAGGTCTTAATATTAAGGCAAATTGGGGCATTCGCTATTATGCAGCCCGTTTGCGTTGTTTCGCACCAGTGCGAAGCTTCTCTTCTATCTCGTCCAGACGCTCTGTGTAGCGTTGTATGTCTGATGCGTCTTTTGCAATTCTGATCATTTCCTTGACCAGTCGACGTTGCACAGTGGGGCCTTTTCTCGGATAGCTTATCAAAAATCATTTTTTTCATGAACGCGTTTGGCAAAAGTGAAATATGTAATCGATAGAGAATACTTCAAAGATTATGGATCCAAAAGATTTTTTAAATCGGTTAATAATTATGGGTGGTAGAGCTCCTCAAAGTTGAGAAATTTTACGTGAGTACGAAAAAATGACAATTTTTACAGAAATTTACCACTTTCGAACTGAATATTGGGCGACGTACACAACCGATCTTCGATCTTTTTTTTTTATCTGAAAAGTATGTTTAATCTCAGTGTTTTTCTGTATACAGTTTAAATATAGCTGAAATACTTATTAAATTAGAATCGTTTAAAAAATACACTGGCATTTTTTGAACTTTCGTGGACTATAACAAAAAAGTATCTCTCAGAGTCACGGTGGGACCACATGCATTTGAAAGCTATAATATATACCTTTCATATGTATATAGTCACAATCTGCGAAAATCTGCATTTTGGAAACGCGAGCCAAAAAACTAGGGATACCTCGAGTTAAAAACACGCGGCAGGTATAAGGAAGAAGAAGAGCGCATACAAATTTGGCTGTAGCGTGTGTGCTGTTTATTGACAACATTTCTAAATGTTGTATTATAAGTACTACCTGTCTATATATATCCCTTCTAATCCTTTTTTCCTTCCTATCCTTTCTAATTACCTGAATGGAAAAGGTCTGAGGAGGCAGGTAAATATAATTGTAGTTGATGGAAAGTTGCGGTACTACACGTTTTTTTTTTTTTTAATTTCTGTATTTCCCCGTTTACCTATTTTTAATGTAAATCAATACCTTAGGTATATATTGTTTTTTACCTAGCTAATTGGAAAAGGGTTATACCAATTTTGCTTGCTTACCTAGCTAACTCAAAAATATGGTGCAAAATATGTCACTTGATGGCAACAGTTATTTCATAACTTCATAAGAGGAAACACTTGTTGTTTATTGCTGCGAACAATAAGAAATTTTCAGATTGAATAGTATTTTTCAATATAATTAACGAAATTTTGATAAATAAGCGCAATAATGGATTTAACAAATTCAAAGATTTTTGAACTTTTTCGTGCTTCTGAAAATATTAACGATTTTCAAGTGGCATTGCTTAAAGAGATTGGCGTACTCGAAAACGCTAGTTGTGCGCTTCAGACACAAATTAAATTCATTCACGCTAACTTGAAGCGAAAATGGAACTTGGTCCATAGAACCATGTCGGCTTTCATAAAAAAGCATGAAAATTGGTTGGAGGAATGTACAACATTCGGATATTCAGAACAGGAAGAAGTTTACCCATCGACTAGCCGAGGAAGAGGAAGGCCGCAAAAAAGTATGGAGGAGTGTTCATGTGTTACAAGGAAACGTAAGCTTGAGGATGCTACGGATAGCTTAACAGCTGAACATCTGTCGGAAGCACTTTCATCCAAGTATATGAAGAAACAAGAGAGGACAAGAGCGACAATTACGAAAGCTGTGCAGGTCGCCAGTCCTTTACGGCTGTATAGGATTAAGGAAAGTATTCCCACGCCTCCAAACTCAGTCGGAATTAAGTACACTCACGAAGAAGTGTTTTCCCTATTTATGGACTTGGGACTGACTAAGGAGAAATATGATATTTTACGCAGCTCCTTAAAAAAACATAACGTCAAAGTTCTTCACGGATATAAAAAAATGGTATTTGCCAAAAAGGAAGCAGTGCCACCTAATACAATAATAACAGAGACATCAGTAGAAGTAAAACTCCAGGATTTAATGGATCACACTGCTAGGCGTATAGTTGAAAGTTTGCCTGATGGAGAGGTCGAGCTTCTTCCTGAAAATCTGACTCTCCTCAATAAGTGGGGATGTGATGGATCGTCTGGACAAAGCATATACAAACAAATTATACAGACAGATGACGAAACTATTTCTGATGAAAATATGTTTATGGCTTCTGTAGTTCCCTTACGCCTTAGGAGTGAAACTTCTGAACATTGGAAAAATCGCCGACCATCATCGATTCATTATTGTCGCCCTATTTTCTTCAAAAATGCGAAGGAGTCGTCTGAATTGATTAAATCAACTGTAACCGACATACAAAATCAAATTAGCCAACTGAAGCCTACTGTTTTTCAAACCAAGAGTGGAAAAACATTCACGGTGAAGTTAGATTTCTTCCTGACAATGATTGATGGAAAAGTCTTAAATGAAATTACAAACACCTCCTCAACATTGAGGTGTCCCATTTGTAAAAAAACTCAAAAAGACTTTCACAGTTTAGACGACTCAACGGGTGAGGAGAACTGCTACGAATATGGAATTTCTCCGTTGCATTGCAGAATAAAGTGTATGGAATTTATTCTGAAGCTCGCGTACACACTTCCTCGGCCAGGAGAAACAAAAACTAATAATACGCCTCGTGAGGATATACAGAGAAGAAAGGAAGTTATACAAGCTGAGTTCTCTCGGAAGCTAGGAATAAAAGTTGACTGTCCAAAGCACGAATACGGGAATACGAATGATGGAAATACTTCGAGGAGATTTTTTGAAAATGATCAAATAACAACTTTGATAACAGGTGTTCATAATGAGATCATTAAAAGGTTTGCTGTTATCCTAAATGTTATAAACTGCAAAGAAATGATAGATGGTGCAAAATTTGGCGAATACGCATCAAAAACAGCTCAACTTTTGACTGGATTGTATCCTCAGAAAAAACTAACCCCCACGGTACATAGGATTTTGGCTCATGGAAAGGACTTAATAGAATATCAGTGCTTACCTATTGGAGAGCTGTCCGAAGCAGCACAGGAATGTAAAAACAAGGACTACAAGAGGTTCAGATACACTAATACGTGCAAAATTTCTCGGGTGCGACAAAATGGAGACATTTTCAACATGCTGGATGCCATTCAATGTCATTTTTTTTTTTCGTTATGTGTCTGGGACTTCAACGAATCACACTTTGATTTTTGCCATGTTCTAATGTTCTTATTTTTTTTTTTTCACTTGGCATTATGCCATTATGCACTTCGCACTTGTTCAACTAGACTGCAGCCTGTGACTTTTGTCACGGTCGCCATGTAATAAATTCTTTAATTATATAAGTTCTTTAATAAGTTCTTTCAGAGAGTTTGATATAAAGGAGCGTCTGCTCCGTTCGCGTCATTTATTGAGAATGAATCTTATATGTTAATGTTGGCTTCAGCTAAGCCGATACATGCAATGCTTATATCTATGTGCTTATATGTATGTATGTTAGCATATACATATGAATGCAGAAGGCATGCATATGTTGGGTATGCTTTGACCACTTGAGCTGCAAAGTGCATGCTCAGCATTCTCACGCGCCGCGATCGGCTTGTATATAAGCGATGGATCGTATTGCTTGTGCGCTGGAATGTTTATGTAATTATGAGTGGTCTTCTAATGTACTTTAGGGCTTTGTATATTTATATTCATTATGACAAAGTGTCACAATGTATTAACTTATTGATACACCCTTTGATTTATGATTATGGTAGGGTAGATATGCTACAAAGTAATACACATTAATTTTCTATTTTCAACTGTGTAATAATTGTTCGTACATACCGGCATCCCAAGTCCGCCATATTGCAATATACATATAAAGCATGTATGTAATTTCGATCTGTCCAAAAAACTGTGAACAATTTTCCAAGTCCGCACAAGTATCCTACATAGAACAACATATGTTTAAACTCAAATATAGTTGAATACATTTATTAGCATATGCCGGTACTTACTAGTGCCAATTCCATTGTTCCGTGCAAAGCACAAATATATGTGTGTACATTAGAGCGGGTCAAATTTTTTACCTGCCGGGAGTATAGCAAAAACACAATCTACGGCAAATTTTAAGAACCTTTTCCCAAGAAACTATGGGTCGGAAATCAATTTCGAGCCAGCGGTTTTTTGAGTGAAAATTTGTATATACGAAAATGCAAAAATATTTGACTATCATCAAAAAATCTGTTGAAGGTGATGGAAAACTGGTTTGGATCGTTCTCAAAACAACTTGTTAGAACAGAAATTTTCTTCTTCTTTCAAATAAGGCCCAAATATATAGAAAACAAGTGGAAACGTTGCAGTCGGACGCAACCGACTGCGGTATACTCGATACCAGTATTAAAAATTTTGATGCCCATCCATGTGGGATGTCAATTGCTATCTGGAAGGAATTGCATCCAAATTTTTGATGCAGATCTTTGTAGAATGTCAATTGCTATCTTCATAACAAATTTGGTGACTCTAGCTCAAAGTTTGTAAAAGTGGGGAAAGGGGGGCTGGGGGCGGTATGGTTGGGCGTGGCATTCAAATTTTTGGTGCAGATCTATGTGGGATGTCAATTGCTATCTTCATACCAAATTTGGTGACTCTAGCTCGAAGTTTGTATAAAGTGGGGAAAGGGGAGCTGGGGGCGGTATGGTTGGGCGTGGCATCCAAATTTTTGCTGCAGATCCTTGTGGAATGTCAAATGCTACCTTCAAACCAAACTTGGTGACTCTAGCTCAAAGTTTGTATAAAGTGGGGAAAGGGGGGCTGGGGGCGGTATGGTTGGGCGTGGCATCCAAATTTTTGCTGCAGATCCTTGTGGAATGTCAAATGCTACCTTCATACTAAATTTGGTGACTCTAGCTCGAAGCATGTAAAAGGTGGGGAGAGGGGGGCTATGGGGCTGGGGGCGGTATGGTTGGGCGTGGCATCCAAATTTTTGCTGCAGATCCTTGTGGAATGTCAAATGCTACCTTCATACCAAATTTGGTGACTCTAGCTCGAAGCGTGTAAAAGGTGGTGAAAGGGGGGCTATGGGGCTTGGGGCGGTATGGGTGGGCGTGGCATTCAAATTTTTGCTGCCGATCCATGTGCGATGTCAATTGCTCTCTTCATACCAAATTTGGTGACTCTAGCTCGAAGTTTGCATAAAGTGGGGAAAGGGGGGCTGGGGGTGGTATGGGTGGGCGTGGCATCCAAATTTTTGCTGCAGATCCATGTGGAATGTCAATTGCTACCTTTATACTAAATTTGGTGACTCTAGCTTAAAGTTTGTAAAAAGTGGGGAAAGGGGGGCTAAATGGGTGGGCGTGGCTCCAGATTTTTGGGGGTCGTTACCAGCTATCTTCCCACCAAATTTGGGGGCTCTAGCTCCACAACTCTGGAAGATACACGCATTCCCGTTTTTGACGAAGCGTTGGGGTGGATGGGGGCGGCTAGGGCAGTATTGGTGGGCGTGGCATCCAAACTTTTGATGCAGTTTTTAGGAGGTCATTATCACTTATCTTGGCACCAAATTTGGTGGCTCTAGCTCAAAAACTGTGGGAGATATAGCCATTTCTGATTTCAAAATGTGGGGGGGCTGGGGGCGTAATGGGTGGGCGTGGCTCCAAAACTTTGATGCAGTTCTTTTGGGGGTTGCTAGTAGCTATCTTCTTACCAAATTTGGTAGTTCTAGCTGTAAGGGTGTGTGAAATATGCGGATTTATCGTTTTTGAGTTATCGAATTTATCGATTTGCCAGCCCCCCAGTTATCGTAGAACCCCAATCTTGACACTTTAATTTACTATCCCATAGATAAAGAGAATTGGAAAGTTTCAAGTCTCTAGCTTGAAGGGTGTGGAAAAAACTTGCAACCATACGGACGGACAGACGGACAGACACCATGACGGACATTGCACAAATCCAATATACTCTTTACCTTCGGTATCGAGTATAAAAAAAAGGTGCTTATGTGGAAAAGAGCCTCTAAATATAAATATTATCACTGTTATCACAGAAATTATGACCAGGACTTTTGAAATTGATGGAAGGCCGATTTGCGTCCTTCTTAAAACCACTTTTAAAGAGATATTTTTTTTTTTTTTTCGAATTTTTGCTTATATTCTGAAAACCATAAAAACGGTTCAATAATGTACCTTTTTCTTCAAACTTAAGAAAAAATAACAATTTAAATTTTATTAATAATATTCTTGTAATGCTCTATTCAACAACAAGAGAGAAAACGATAAAAAATACATAGCATTCAACTTTTCGAAGAATAAACTTAAGAATTAGACCTCAAGTCTTTTTTGCTTTCCATTTTTGGTATTCTGGCTCGGCTTTGTATAGTTACGTGCATTATGTCATCACGATTTTCTTTAATTGCTCGTCTGGTGGTACACAATTGCTGACAGTGGTACACAATTGCACAAGTCGCTCAGTACCTTGTATATGAGCGGAAATCCTTGGATCAGGTCTTGGTGGATCGTCAAACTCCAAATATTCTAAAAGATGCTCATAAGGAATATTTGCAGTGAATGGCGGCTCAAATAAAATGCTTTCGTCATCTAAATTAATCATATCGACGTAGTCCGAGCAATCAAAGTTTATCGATGATTTCTTGTAAGTCCTTACTTCTTCATGGTTTAAAAGCTTATCGCGATGGAAAATAATTTTTTTGATGCATTTCTCACGTATAGGTCCGGTTCCAGTACAATAAAAAATTCCTGGCAGGAATTTGTGATATATTTTGGAAGCGTGGGCACAAGATTTTATAGTGTGACCATAGTCCACTAATTTGTGGTAAAATTATGGAATTTTGCCTAATATAGCTTAGGAGATACATGGTCACACTAAGGCATCAAATTTAAAAAGTAAACAAACACACAAACACAAAATAAAAAAGAAAAGATGAATAGTGCGAATATGCTTATTTCGTGGTTGGTAGCATTTGTTTGTTGCAGTGCCAATACTTTCCCATGCCTGTCTCAAAGTAACAAAATCAAAATGTTTTTTGTCTGTCAGCTTCCAAAGGCATGGTAGCGACATGACTGATTTAATAAGCAAAATCTTCCCCTCGTAACTAAAACTTTCCACCCGTTTTTTGATTTTTCTTTCCATTATTATTTATAAGTTTTTATAAACGTTTTACAAAATGTGTTTGCTGGCCTGGGCACAAAAAGATATATGATTTGGTATTTCCTGCGCCCAGCGCCTGTGTGTACATATTAAATAAATCGATACTATCGATAAGCAGTTTAGTATTTTTTGCTACGTTGCTGGATACCTAGAACACACGTAGCCAAAAAAAAACAATTCCTGCTGCGACGATTTTGTATGAAAAATTTTTTTTTCGCTGTACTGGATACGGAGCTTATAGATTTTCTGTTGTCAAAGAGCATCGTAAATAGAACATTTTCAGAATGTGCAAAGTAGAAATTTTACTGCACAACATTATTTACAATAGTTCTTAGCCTTTCTGGCAAATATTTGGTTGACAGTATAAAATTAAATAACAAAGAACTTCCGTACACAGCTGAATTGTAGTACTTTACATTAAAATACATTGGTACGTAAGCTTTCATAATGTATTCTGCAAGTGTTTTCAAGCCATCAGTTGGTGAATTCGTCGCCACATACAGTCTTAAAACTCTGCTGGCCTTCGTCAGCCAAGTCTTCTGGGCACAAACCACTGCTTACAGCATTAGCTATGCGATGCAAGTATTTTACGTCAGTAGAAAGTGTTTGTTAAACATCTATCCTTGGTGGCATGTTTTGCCTAACGAAATAGGCACAAAATCAGCAACAGCCTGCGAGAAAGTATTTTTACAAAAAGTAATTGAAAAATAATTGTACTTGTATAACTTAAAAAAAAAATTATATTAAAGGTAAAAGCTTTAAAATTTTACCTTACATGTTGCTTTGTTGTTTCCAGTGGAGCTTCTTGGTCCTGTTGACATAGATTTTTCAATTTCGGCAAAGAAATGCCGGAACGGCAACTCATTAAAATGGAGCAAACAAACAAACCAATGTAAAAGTCTACCCAACGAGATTTCGAACCTCCGCAGTATTCCATTCTCAGTGCCAATATTGGCAGGTTCACCATCTGAGCAGATACCAATCAAATTGGTAAGCGGGAAACCTTTTTCTTGAAAAAATTCATTCAATTTTTTGTGCTTAATGTCAGCGGTTTCACCGTTAACTATAACGTGGCCCAAGAGCTCGGTTTGAGGCTCCTTAGCTACAACTAAATGTGACTCTTTTGTAGATCTGGTATGGTACTTGCCACCCATTTCTGATATGAATAACGAATTATCTCTTCTGCCATCAAAAGAAAATGCAATTATATCCGAGTTGTCGTGCCGTTGTGTACGCAAAATTGTCCTGCTTTTCTTTCTTTCACGAGCGACTTTGGCTTTGTCCATTATAATGAAGTTTCCCATTTTATCTTTTACATCAAAGTCTTTAAAAAGTGCAGTAGCCAAAAATGATGCGACTCTGTCAGATATGCCGAATCTATCGCATGCTGTTGCAAAATTAAGTACATCGAATCTTTCCGTATACGGACCTCGCTTTGGGGGATGTTCTTGCGGTGGAACAGGTGCTTGAAAATGAAATTCTTTATCGACTTCCATATCCGAAGGGCAAGGCCTGAACGATGGATCTTCAGAAGCTGTTGGCTGGCTTGTCACCAATGTTTGCAAATCATAAAATTTGGCAACACCTTCAGGAATTTATCGTTCAGCGCAATATTTAACTTCTGCCATAAGCCAATCAATCTATCGGCAACTTCCGTGGTAAAATGCCCATAAGAAAACATTTACTTTGACTTTTCGATTGATCGCTCAAGAGAAAATAGTACCTTAGAACATCGCCTGCGGTTGGTAGATTAAGCTCGCTTAAATCGCTCGGCATTCCAAAAAACTATACTTTTGATTTGGCATATGATCTAAACTAGATTCGGAATTAATACACGCAAATAAATCAACGTTTGAATTCGAAGAACCAATTGACATCGCCGAAACATCCATATTAAACAATTAAATTGGACTGAAAATTCACTTTTAGGGAAAAATTTTTTTGCACTTATCTCTGATGCTAATTATGTAGCTATTCCATTGGAAATAATGTTTCTGTAAAAAAAGCTCTCTCACTAAGCGGCGACCGGTGATGTGCGCTCGCTTAGATAAGTCGCTCTCATGACGCTTTCTAACATCAGACTCGTTTTGCTTATCAGCGCTTCTGCATTTTCTATACATTTGGGCCTTATTTGAAAGAAGAAGAAAATTTCTTTTCAGACAAGTTGTTTTGAGAACGATCCAAACCAGTTTTCCATCACCTTCAACAGATTTTTTTGATGATATGTCAAATATTTTTGCATTTGCGTATATACAAATTTTCACCCAAAAAACCGCTGGCTCGAAATTGATTTCCTACTCATAGTTTCTTGACAAAAGTTTCTTAAAATTTGCCGTAGGTTGTGTTTTTGCTATATTTCGATTTTTTTTTTGCCCATACAAATTGACCCGCTCTAATGTACATACATACATACACATCTACCACGACTGAATAATATTTTGTCCTAAATATTATTTAGTAAATCCGCTACAACAATTCACTCTCGTCCTTTTGCTCAAGTGTTACAATTAACGTATGTAATTTATTTATCCACTTTTTGCACGCAACTCAAACCGTAAACAAAGCCGCCGGCAATCCGCCAGCAGTCCAACATACCTGCATATGTGCACAAAATTGATGTGCGCATAAAATACAATAAAAAACCATCAAACAATTAAATTCTTAATACACTCCTTTTATTTCATTGGTAAAAACATTTATCATTAACAAATTAACAAACACACAACAAAAACATACACAAAGGGCCGCTGGCAATCTGCCAATAATACGACATACATATGTATAAATGCATCCACACAGAAAATTGTGCGCACAACAAACACAATAAAGATTAATCGCGTTACATTTTTCTTAAACGCTGCCTTATTATTAACCTTATTTATAAAAAAATAAATAATAACCTACTTATCACGACATAACGTCTGCTGCAAAAGGTAAACAAGCAAATTATCGACAGTTTGGTTACAATCGATCGCGCATCAATCATTTTAATGACACATCTACACTGGTGATCAGTGATGCCAATTCCGCTTTTTTCCGTCAGATATGGATTTTTTTTTTTGGTATCATTTGTATGTAAATAGCTTTATTTTTGCTTTATTTTTTCGCCTTTCTAGTTTTTTTTTTCTCTCAAAAAAAAAGTTGGCAGCATTGCTGGTGATCTGAAACCTTGCATGCAACCAGCTGCGCTCCAAGCAACTTCTACCAACATATATGTGCTGCAACATCAGTATTAAGTAAAATCCATTTATAAAAAAAAAAGAATAAAAGTTGTTTCTTATTAATTTAACATTTATTTTTTTTCCTTTTATTGGATAATTAAGAATAATTAAAAAAAAAATACCCTGCATATATAAATATTTTATGGTATATTTCTTTGTGCGTGCAATGTATTTATTTTATTTTGTTGTTGTTATTACCACTCCGGTGTTTCAATAACAGATCTGAAAAAAAATAAATAAAAATAATAACAAATAATCCTAAAGCGTAGTATGTCCACAGGGTCCAAAGGGACTGATAAGAAGGCAAATCCAAAAGCAAATTTTCCGGTTCCACAAATCGACCGTCACACAGTGGCGCCCGTAGAACAAGTCAGGTGTCAAAAATCAAAAATTGCATGTGCCTCTAAAAAATATTGAATGAACCGTTACCGGATTTTTTATATTATTTTTATAGCTTTTCAAAGTTGTCTGATTTTTTGTGTTACATAAAAATCACAATTTTAAGGTAAATTGGTCGGCTTTGAGACACAATATCTCATAAACTAAGGTACGCATCGTCATTATTTTTGGTTCTATTGAAAGATCTATTTATTAAGAAAAGAATAAAAAAAATATTTTTACTGTTTGTTTTGCGTTTGGCCAGGCAAATCAATATTTACCAACTATCCACTCTTTCACTATTTCTCAACTTTGATGGAAAATAAAAAAAAATTATCACATTTTACATCTGCCATATTTTCAAAATTATTTCTTTGATTATTCCTTTATCTAATGCAAAAAGTTTCAGCTGCCCGTTTTTGCCCCTTTTTTTTTTTTAGATGTAAAATAGTGAAAAAAGACATAGTTCCAAAAATGTGTTGCATGCAGTTTTGAGCAATTTATGACATATAACCGTGAAAACCCATTTTTATTGTTGTTGTTTCGTTCGTTATTGTTAAGATACTTTATTTTTGTTTTTCATTCTGTAATGCTTACCTGAGATCATTTGTCAAATCCTGGTCCCTAAATTCAGGTGCAGTTACAGGATATACAAATAAATTACCAGGTACGCACCGAATACAGAAATTGCGTTAGCGTACAACTAGTCACACATCCCATTCAGGTAGGCACAAATCTTATTCGGACACGTGCCAAGTACCCAAATTGCATAAATTGACCTTATTGACCTGGACTTATACAAACAATAGGTAAATTTGTTAGGCATGAAAGCTAACTCTTTTCTTGAACCCTTAATCCAAACGGTATCCATCAGGTAATAGATTAGACTATATATTGAAATAAAAACTATAATCCTGGATTAGTCTACGACTGAAAGTTGGCGAGACAAGTACTGTATTACACTTCAAATATGTCGTTGAACAACCATAAATTATTTGACCTGTTTAGGAAGTCAAAAACAGTAACGAATTTCACGGAAGCTGCCTTCGAAGAACTTGATAGTTTATACGGCAATGTACAGAGAAGTGAAAATTTAAAACAAAAACTTGCCTTGACTTATGCCAGACTAAACTCAAGATGGATGCAAGCAAACAGAATGATTGAGAGATTCAACACCAAACACCAGGACTGGCTTAATAGTGATACCATCCTGGATACATTGACAGGAGATGAACCCAGCACATCCACCGGACGTGCAAGAGGAAGGCCGACTAAAGGTATGGAAGAGTGTTCAAATTTAACAAGCAAGAGGGAACTTGCTGATTCAACAAATGATTTATCCACGGAACATTTATCGGAAGCGCTGTCTATTAGATATACAAAGGATGTTGAAAAAGTAAGGTCAAACATTACAAAAGCAGTTGCTATTGCAAGCCCACCGCGACTACAAAGAATCAAGAAAAGCATTCCCACGCCTCCAAACTCAAACCTTAAGAAGTATGGTTCTGAAGAAGCTTTGGCTTTGTTTATGGACTTGGAACTTTCTAAAGAGAAATTTGAGATACTACGGGCATCTTGGAGGCAACATGGAGCTGACATTTTACCGGGATACAAACATGTTTCGAAAGCAAAATTAGATTCACGACCACTGCATACGGAGTTTACTGAAGTCTCTGTAAAAACTAACATGCAGGATCTAATGGACCATACAACAAAACGGCTGTTGGAGAGTCCTGCTGAAAATGTGGTTGAAGCTCTTCCTGAGAATCTGACATTGATCAGTAAATGGGGCTGCGATTGATCATCTGGACAAAGCGTGTATAAGCAAAGAATATCATCCGATGACGCTACAATATCGGACGGAAACATGTTTATAGCATCCGTTGTTCCTTTGCGGCTAAAATCTGATGATTCTTTACACTGGAAAAATGAACGGCCGTCATCTGTACATTATTGCCGATCAATAATGTTTCAGTATGCAAGGGAATCGCCAGAACTCATACGAAACACAGTAAAGGATATTGAAGACCAAATAAGCAAGATTAAGCCAACAAAGCTCGAAATCAGAAAAGGAAAATACATTGAATGTAATTACGAGTTCCACCTAACCATGGTTGACAGAAAAGTGGTCAACGAACTGACAAACACAAGGTCAACTTTGTCATGCCCAATTTGCAAAAGGACGCAAAAAAACTTCGACAATTTAAAATTAAATTAAATTAAATTAAAAATTGTGAGTTTGGGATCTCACCCTTGCATGCAAGAATAATGTGTATTTAGTTCTTGCTGAAATTAGCGTATACGCTTCCACAAGATGATGAAAACTTTGACGAAAACACATCAAACAAAGATAAGGAAAATATCAGAAAGAAGCGAATACAGGATGCGTTTTCAAACAAGTTGGACTTAAAGAAGACTGCCCCAAGTACGGATACGGAAACTCAAACGATAGAAACACTTCAAGGAGATTTTTTGAAAATTATGAAGCTGTAAGTCAAATCACAGGGATAAACAACCAAATCGTTAAGAGATTGGGAACGATCTTAAATATTTTGAACTGCAAGGAAAAGTTGATTCTGCCAAATATGGAGAATATGCTTCAAAAACAGCATCATTTTTAGCAGACTTATATCCGCAGAAAAAGTTGAACACGACAGTCCATAAAATATTGGCGCATGGCAAAGATATAATTGAGTATCAGTCTTTGCCAATTGGAGAGCTTTCTGAAGAAGCACAGGAATCATTAAATAAATTTTATAAAAAATACAAATTGCTAAACACTTTCAAAGCATCAAGGGTGAGACAAAATGAGGACCTCTTCAACATGCTAGCAGCATCTTCAGATCCACTTACTATTTCATCACTGAGGCATGTTAAGTCACGAAAAGAATTAGAAAATACTTATAGTTCAGAGATGATTACTCTTTTAGATATACCATCTTTTACGGATTGTGATGAATATTTTACAAAAAATTAAAAAAAAAAATTATTTTTAATTATTATAATATTAATTTTAAATTATAAAAACCATTAAAATGAAACAATAAAAATCAAAAAATTTTAATAATATTTTTTTCCTTCCCGTAAAATCGGTTTTTTCACAAGTTTCAACTTTGCATACCCATAAATATGCACTCAAAAATCGTTCATTTCAAATGCTCATTTTATAGGTTGATTAATTATCTATCAGATGCTTTTTAAGTTGATCGATTATCTCATTTGGTTCAAAAGTTATGATTTTTGCAACGAAAAAACTCAAATGGCGCCACTGTGCGTCGTCACTCCATCTCGTCCGCTCCATCAGGTTCGAGAAAATCGACTGGTGTTCCGAAAAACCCACTACAGCAAGATGAAAAACCTAAACTAAATCCTATTTCGCGCTCGAAAAAAGATCCTTTGGTGTCACCCGCATCAACATCATCGCGATTTCCAAGCGCACTTCCGAAAAGGGATTTAAATTCCAAATTTCCGCAGCGTAATCCGATAAAGACCAGGTCCGTACAAAGAAGCCACACAATGTCTTTGACAAGTTTCATTTCCGTAACCGACAAACTTATCCAGTTTGAGGCTCGCGTGATCACTCCTGCACCCGAAGATGACAATATCTTCACTTACGAGATTCGCCGCGACCGGCTGCAATCGTTTTGGGAGAAAGTTGAGACGGAATATGCATTGTGCTCCAGCGCACTTAGACAGGACGGAAAGAATGAGGATATTACTGCCATGGAGGCGAAATATGATCACTGCTACTCGATATACGAGAAATGTCTTGCGCGCCTGAAGGGTCAAATTAAGAATGCGTCTGCGTCCGAAAGGGTTGAAATACCTTCTCCGTTGCCCTTCTCCGGGGGCTGCCGTCTCCCTCCGTGTGACACAGAGGTGTTTCATGGAGACTACCTGCGCTGGCCGACGTTCCGCGATCTGTTTTCCGTAATTTATGTCAACAATCCGAGGTTGACTCCGGTTAAGAAATTGTACCATCTCAACTTCCCGCTTACCAACGATGGTTTTGCGACTGCATGGGCAGCTTTTTGCGAGCGCTTCGAGAATAAGAGGCTGCTTGTCACCAGCCAACTAAAAATTCTGTTTAACCTGTCACCGGTTAACCACGAATCTGGTGCAGCAATCAAGGAGCTCCAAAGTAAAATCCAACGATGCTTGACGGCGCTAGAGCATTCCGATATCGACGCGTCTTCCCCGTTCGCAGATTGTATTCTAGTCTTTCTGTGTTCGTCAAAGCTGCCAAAACTCACACTTTCCATATGGGAACAGTCCATTTCCAACTAATCAGAAATTCCAGCGTGCCACGGTTTAAGTGCGTTCCTCAACGAACGCTATCGCACGCTCGAAGCTATTGAGGACGTGAAACACACTTCCACGCCCCACAATTCCTCAGCTTCTATTTCCCGGAGCAACCAAGCCCCTAAGAGGGTAAATTCTTTCGAAGCGCAAGTTATTCCGAAAAGTAAGACTTGCGACTTATGCTCCAAAGAGAACCACCCTGTCCGTCGGTGCCCTCGTTTTCTACAGATGCCCCTTAATGAGCGGGCAACTTACATCAAGCACAAAAAACTCTGCTTGAATTTTTTCGCAAGAGGGCACCAGTTACGAAAGTGTACGAGTGCGCACAATTGTTTTACATGCAAAGGGCGGCACAACACTTTACTACATCGTGGCGACAGTGGTCCGGTCAATTCCAATACAGATTCCAATACAAGTTCCAATGCGAATATACAGTCCACTACGATCCATTCCGCGGCAAATGTGCAAACCTATTTTGCCGCTAACGAGCAGAGTGTCCCACTCGGCATCGGGGGATGCACGTACACCGCTCGTGCTTTAATCGACTCAGGCTCAGAGGCGACAATCATCCCTGAGCGATTATTTCACTTAATAAAGCTGCCCTTCCAGTCCGTGCAAGCTCAAGTTTCAGGGCTGAATCAAGCAGTGGCAGCGCAAGTTCAAAAGTTTTGCCATTTCACCATAGGCTCCCAACAAAGCCTAGGTTACATATAGAGGCATCAGCGTTCGTTCTTCCGCAGCTGGCGGGTAACCTACCCTCAGCCTCCATTCCACAATGTTCATTAAGAGACCTCCCAGCCATTGAATTGGCTGATCCTACCTTCCATCAGAGCTCACAAATTGATTTGCTGATCGGCGCGGATATCCTACCGTCTGTCATCTTAAGCGGGTCTCATGCACATATTTGTGGCTCGCTCCTTGGGCAAGAAACCGTGTTTGGCTGGATTCTCACCGGCCCTCTTTCAAAGAATGTACCGCGGTCCGTTTCATCCTTCTCGACGAGAATTTCGGCCAACAAAGGGATGAAACTGGACCAGCTTATTTCCAAATTTTGGGAGGTGGAGGATGTTCCAGTGAAGCTGGTCAAGGAAGCCGACTCCATATGTGAGTCCAATTTTGTCAAAACGACTACAAGGACCGAGTGTGGCAGATATGTGGTGACCCTTCCATTCCGAAATCCGGATGACATTGTCTTAGGTCATTCAAGGCCCAGTTGCTTAAAAACGAGAACCGTTTATCCAGAGACGCCATTCTAAAAGAGCAATACGACTGTAGAAAGTGTTTGTTCAACACTAACATCTATCCTTGGTGGCATGTTTTGCCTAACGAAATAGGCACAAAATCAGCAACAGCCTGCGAGAAAGTATTTTTACAAAAAGTAATTGAAAAATAATTATACTTGTATAACTTAAAAAAAAAATTATATTAAAGGTAAAAGCTTTAAAATTTTACCTTACCTGTTGCTTTGTTGTTTCCAGTGGAGCTTCTTGGTCCTGTTGACATAGATTTTTCAATTTCGGCAAAGAAATGCCGGAACGGCAACTCATTAAAATGGAGCAAACAAACAAACCAATGTAAAAGTCTACCCAACGAGATTTCGAACCTCCGCAGTATTCCATTCTCAGTGCCAATATTGGCAGGTTCACCATCTGAGCAGATACCAATCAAATTGGTAAGCGGGAAACCTTTTTCTTGAAAAAATTCATTCAATTTTTTGTGCTTAATGTCAGCGGTTTCACCGTTAACTATAACGTGGCCCAAGAGCTCGGTTTGAGGCTCCTTAGCTACAACTAAATGTGACTCTTTTGTAGATCTGGTATGGTACTTGCCACCCATTTCTGATATGAATAACGAATTATCTCTTCTGCCATCAAAAGAAAATGCAATTATATCCGAGTTGTCGTGCCGTTGTGTACGCAAAATTGTCCTGCTTTTCTTTCTTTCACGAGCGACTTTGGCTTTGTCCATTATAATGAAGTTTCCCACCTTATCTTTTACATCAAAGTCTTTAAAAAGTGCAGTAGCCAAAAATGATGCGACTCTGTCAGATATGCCGAATCTATCGCATGCTGTTGCAAAATTAAGTACATCGAATCTTTCCGTATACGGACCTCGCTTTGGGGGATGTTCTTGCGGTGGAACAGGTGCTTGAAAATGAAATTCTTTATCGACTTCCATATCCGAAGGGCAAGGCCTGAACGATGGATCTTCAGAAGCTGTTGGCTGGCTTGTCACCAATGTTTGCAAATCATAAAATTTGGCAACACCTTCAGGAATTTATCGTTCAGCGCAATATTTAACTTCTGCCATAAGCCAATCAATCTATCGGCAACTTCCGTGGTAAAATGCCCATAAGAAAACATTTTACTTTGACTTTTCGATTGATCGCTCAAGAGAAAATAGTACCTTAGAACATCGCCTGCGGTTGGTAGATTAAGCTCGCTTAAATCGCTCGGCATTCCAAAAAACTATACTTTTGATTTGGCATATGATCTAAACTAGATTCGGAATTAATACACGCAAATAAATCAACGTTTGAATTCGAAGAACCAATTGACATCGCCGAAACATCCATATTAAACAATTAAATTGGACTGAAAATTCACTTTTAGGGAAAAAATTTTTTGCACTTATCTCTGATGCTAATTATGTAGCTATTCCATTGGAAATAATGTTTCTGTAAAAAAAGCTCTCTCACTAAGCGGCGACCGGTGATGTGCGCTCGCTTAGATAAGTCGCTCTCATGACGCTTTCTAACATCAGACTCGTTTTGCTTATCAGCGCTTCTGCATTTTCTATACATTTGGGCCTTATTTGAAAGAAGAAGAAAATTTCTTTTCAGACAAGTTGTTTTGAGAACGATCCAAACCAGTTTTCCATCACCTTCAACAGATTTTTTTGATGATATGTCAAATATTTTTGCATTTGCGTATATACAAATTTTCACCCAAAAAACCGCTGGCTCGAAATTGATTTCCTACTCATAGTTTCTTGACAAAAGTTTCTTAAAATTTGCCGTAGGTTGTGTTTTTGCTATATTTCGATTTTTTTTTTGCCCATACAAATTGACCCGCTCTAATGTACATACATACATACACATCTACCACGACTGAATAATATTTTGTCCTAAATATTATTCAGTAAATCCGCTACAACAATTCACTCTCGTCCTTTTGCTCAAGTGTTACAATTAACGTATGTAATTTATTTATCCACTTTTTGCACGCAACTCAAACCGTAAACAAAGCCGCCGGCAATCCGCCAGCAGTCCAACATACCTGCATATGTGCACAAAATTGATGTGCGCATAAAATACAATAAAAAACCATCAAACAATTAAATTCTTAATACACTCCTTTTATTTCATTGGTAAAAACATTTATCATTAACAAATTAACAAACACATAGTGCACAACAAAAACATACACAAAGGGCCGCTGGCAATCTGCCAATAATACGACATACATATGTATAAATGCATCCACACAGAAAATTGTGCGCACAACAAACACAATAAAGATTAATCGCGTTACATTTTTCTTAAACGCTGCCTTATTATTAACCTTATTTATAAAAAAATAAATAATAACCTACTTATCACGACATAACGTCTGCTGCAAAAGGTAAACAAGCAAATTATCGACAGTTTGGTTACAATCGATCGCGCATCAATCATTTTAATGACACATCTACACTGGTGATCAGTGATGCCAATTCCGCTTTTTTCCGTCAGATATGGATTTTTTTTTTGGTATCATTTGTATGTAAATAGCTTTATTTTTGCTTTATTTTTTCGCCTTTCTAGTTTTTTTTTTCTCTCAAAAAAAAAGTTGGCAGCATTGCTGGTGATCTGAAACCTTGCATGCAACCAGCTGCGCTCCAAGCAACTTCTACCAACATATATGTGCTGCAACATCAGTATTAAGTAAAATCCATTTATAAAAAAAAAAAAGAATAAAAGTTGTTTCTTATTAATTTAACATTTATTTTTTTTCCTTTTATTGGATAATTAAGAATAATTAAAAAAAAATACCCTGCATATATAAATATTTTATGGTATATTTCTTTGTGCGTGCAATGTATTTATTTTATTTTTTTGTTGTTATTACCACTCCGGTGTTTCAATAACAGATCTGAAAAAAAATAAATAAAAATAATAATAAATAATCCTAAAGCGTAGTATGTCCACAGGGTCCAAAGGGACTGATAAGAAGGCAAAACCAAAAGCAAATTTTCCGGTTCCACAAATCGACCGTCACACAGTGGCGCCCGTAGAACAAGTCAGGTGTCAAAAATCAAAAATTGCATGTGCCTCTAAAAATATTGAATGAACCGTTACCGGATTTTTATATTATTTTTATAGCTTTTCAAAGTTGTCTGATTTTTTGTGTTACATAAAAATCACAATTTTAAGGTAAATTGGTCGGCTTTGAGATACAATATCTCAAAAACTAAGGTACGCATCGTCATTATTTTTGGTTCTATTGAAAGATCTATTTATTAAGAAAAGAATAAAAAAAATATTTTTACTGTTTGTTTTGCGTTTGGCCAGGCAAATCAATATTTACCAACTATCCACTCTTTCACTATTTCTCAACTTTGATGGAAAATAAAAAAAAATTATCACATTTTACATCTGCCATATTTTCAAAATTATTTCTTTGATTATTCCTTTATCTAATGCAAAAAGTTTCAGCTGCCCGTTTTTGCCCCTTTTTTTTTTTAGATATAAAATAGTGAAAAAAGACATAGTTCCAAAAATGTGTTGCATGCAGTTTTGAGCAATTTATGACATATAACCGTGAAAACCCATTTTTATTGTTGTTGTTTCGTTCGTTATTGTTAAGATACTTTATTTTTGTTTTTCATTCTGTAATGCTTACCTGAGATCATTTGTCAAATCCTGGTCCCTAAATTCAGGTGCAGTTACAGGATATACAAATAAATTACCAGGTACGCACCGAATACAGAAATTGCGTTAGCGTACAACTAGTCACACATCCCATTCAGGTAGGCACAAATCTTATTCGGACACGTGCCAAGTACCCAAATTGCATAAATTGACCTTATTGACCTGGACTTATACAAACAATAGGTAAATTTGTTAGGCATGAAAGCTAACTCTTTTCTTGAACCCTTAATCCAAACGGTATCCATCAGGTAATAGATTAGACTATATATTGAAATAAAAACTATAATCCTGGATTAGTCTACGACTGAAAGTTGGCGAGACAAGTACTGTATTACACTTCAAATATGTCGTTGAACAACCATAAATTATTTGACCTGTTTAGGAAGTCAAAAACAGTAACGAATTTCACGGAAGCTGCCTTCGAAGAACTTGATAGTTTATACGGCAATGTACAGAGAAGTGAAAATTTAAAACAAAAACTTGCCTTGACTTATGCCAGACTAAACTCAAGATGGATGCAAGCAAACAGAATGATTGAGAGATTCAACACCAAACACCAGGACTGGCTTAATAGTGATACCATCCTGGATACATTGACAGGAGATGAACCCAGCACATCCACCGGACGTGCAAGAGGAAGGCCGACTAAAGGTATGGAAGAGTGTTCAAATTTAACAAGAAAGAGGGAACTTGCTGATTCAACAAATGATTTATCCACGGAACATTTATCGGAAGCGCTGTCTATTAGATATACAAAGGATGTTGAAAAAGTAAGGTCAAACATTACAAAAGCAGTTGCTATTGCAAGCCCACCGCGACTACAAAGAATCAAGAAAAGCATTCCCACGCCTCCAAACTCAAACCTTAAGAAGTATGGTTCTGAAGAAGCTTTGGCTTTGTTTATGGACTTGGAACTTTCTAAAGAGAAATTTGAGATACTACGGGCATCTTGGAGGCAACATGGAGCTGACATTTTACCGGGATACAAACATGTTTCGAAAGCAAAATTAGATTCACGACCACTGCATACGGAGTTTACTGAAGTCTCTGTAAAAACTAACATGCAGGATCTAATGGACCATACAACAAAACGGCTGTTGGAGAGTCCTGCTGAAAATGTGGTTGAAGCTCTTCCTGAGAATCTGACATTGATCAGTAAATGGGGCTGCGATTGATCATCTGGACAAAGCGTGTATAAGCAAAGAATATCATCCGATGACGCTACAATATCGGACGGAAACATGTTTATAGCATCCGTTGTTCCTTTGCGGCTAAAATCTGATGATTCTTTACACTGGAAAAATGAACGGCCGTCATCTGTACATTATTGCCGATCAATAATGTTTCAGTATGCAAGGGAATCGCCAGAACTCATACGAAACACAGTAAAGGATATTGAAGACCAAATAAGCAAGATTAAGCCAACAAAGCTCGAAATCAGAAAAGGAAAATACATTGAATGTAATTACGAGTTCCACCTAACCATGGTTGACAGAAAAGTGGTCAACGAACTGACAAACACAAGGTCAACTTTGTCATGCCCAATTTGCAAAAGGACGCAAAAAAACTTCGACAATTTAAAATTAAATTAAATTAAATTAAAAATTGTGAGTTTGGGATCTCACCCTTGCATGCAAGAATAATGTGTATTTAGTTCTTGCTGAAATTAGCGTATACGCTTCCACAAGATGATGAAAACTTTGACGAAAACACATCAAACAAAGATAAGGAAAATATCAGAAAGAAGCGAATACAGGATGCGTTTTCAAACAAGTTGGACTTAAAGAAGACTGCCCCAAGTACGGATACGGAAACTCAAACGATAGAAACACTTCAAGGAGATTTTTTGAAAATTATGAAGCTGTAAGTCAAATCACAGGGATAAACAACCAAATCGTTAAGAGATTGGGAACGATCTTAAATATTTTGAACTGCAAGGAAAAAGTTGATTCTGCCAAATATGGAGAATATGCTTCAAAAACAGCATCATTTTTAGCAGACTTATATCCGCAGAAAAAGTTGAACACGACAGTCCATAAAATATTGGCGCATGGCAAAGATATAATTGAGTATCAGTCTTTGCCAATTGGAGAGCTTTCTGAAGAAGCACAGGAATCATTAAATAAATTTTATAAAAAATACAAATTGCTAAACACTTTCAAAGCATCAAGGGTGAGACAAAATGAGGACCTCTTCAACATGCTAGCAGCATCTTCAGATCCACTTACTATTTCATCACTGAGGCATGTTAAGTCACGAAAAGAATTAGAAATACTTATAGTTCAGAGATGATTACTCTTTTAGATATACCATCTTTTACGGATTGTGATGAATATTTTACAAAAAATTAAAAAAAAAAAATTATTTTTAATTATTATAATATTAATTTTAAATTATAAAAACCATTAAAATGAAACAATAAAAATCAAAAAATTTTAATAATATTTTTTTTCCTTCCCGTAAAATCGGTTTTTTCACAAGTTTCAACTTTGCATACCCATAAATATGCACTCAAAAATCGTTCATTTCAAATGCTCATTTTATAGGTTGATTAATTATCTATCAGATGCTTTTTAAGTTGATCGATTATCTCATTTGGTTCAAAAGTTATGATTTTTGCAACGAAAAAACTCAAATGGCGCCACTGTGCGTCGTCACTCCATCTCGTCCGCTCCATCAGGTTCGAGAAAATCGACTGGTGTTCCGAAAAACCCACTACAGCAAGATGAAAAACCTAAACTAAATCCTATTTCGCGCTCGAAAAAAGATCCTTTGGTGTCACCCGCATCAACATCATCGCGATTTCCAAGCGCACTTCCGAAAAGGGATTTAAATTCCAAATTTCCGCAGCGTAATCCGATAAAGACCAGGTCCGTACAAAGAAGCCACACAATGTCTTTGACAAGTTTCATTTCCGTAACCGACAAACTTATCCAGTTTGAGGCTCGCGTGATCACTCCTGCACCCGAAGATGACAATATCTTCACTTACGAGATTCGCCGCGACCGGCTGCAATCGTTTTGGGAGAAAGTTGAGATGGAATATGCATTGTGCTCCAGCGCACTTAGACAGGACGGAAAGAATGAGGATATTACTGCCATGGAGGCGAAATATGATCACTGCTACTCGATATACGAGAAATGTCTTGCGCGCCTGAAGGGTCAAATTAAGAATGCGTCTGCGTCCGAAAGGGTTGAAATACCTTCTCCGTTGCCCTTCTCCGGGGGCTGCCGTCTCCCTCCGTGTGACACAGAGGTGTTTCATGGAGACTACCTGCGCTGGCCGACGTTCCGCGATCTGTTTTCCGTAAATTATGTCAACAATCCGAGGTTGACTCCGGTTAAGAAATTGTACCATCTCAACTTCCCGCTTACCAACGATGGTTTTGCGACTGCATGGGCAGCTTTTTGCGAGCGCTTCGAGAATAAGAGGCTGCTTGTCACCAGCCAACTAAAAATTCTGTTTAACCTGTCACCGGTTAACCACGAATCTGGTGCAGCAATCAAGGAGCTCCAAAGTAAAATCCAACGATGCTTGACGGCGCTAGAGCATTCCGATATCGACGCGTCTTCCCCGTTCGCAGATTGTATTCTAGTCTTTCTGTGTTCGTCAAAGCTGCCAAAACTCACACTTTCCATATGGGAACAGTCCATTTCCAACTAATCAGAAATTCCAGCGTGCCACGGTTTAAGTGCGTTCCTCAACGAACGCTATCGCACGCTCGAAGCTATTGAGGACGTGAAACACACTTCCACGCCCCACAATTCCTCAGCTTCTATTTCCCGGAGCAACCAAGCCCTAAGAGGGTAAATTCTTTCGAAGCGCAAGTTATTCCGAAAAGTAAGACTTGCGACTTATGCTCCAAAGAGAACCACCCTGTCCGTCGGTGCCCTCGTTTTCTACAGATGCCCCTTAATGAGCGGGCAACTTACATCAAGCACAAAAAACTCTGCTTGAATTTTTTCGCAAGAGGGCACCAGTTACGAAAGTGTACGAGTGCGCACAATTGTTTTACATGCAAAAGGCGGCACAACACTTTACTACATCGTGGCGACAGTGGTCCGGTCAATTCCAATACAGATTCCAATACAAGTTCCAATGCGAATATACAGTCCACTACGATCCATTCCGCGGCAAATGTGCAAACCTATTTTGCCGCTAACGAGCAGAGTGTCCCACTCGGCATCGGGGGATGCACGTACACCGCTCGTGCTTTAATCGACTCAGGCTCAGAGGCGACAATCATCCCTGAGCGATTATTTCACTTAATAAAGCTGCCCTTCCAGTCCGTGCAAGCTCAAGTTTCAGGGCTGAATCAAGCAGTGGCAGCGCAAGTTCAAAAGTTTTGCCATTTCACCATAGGCTCCCAACAAAGCCTAGGTTACATATAGAGGCATCAGCGTTCGTTCTTCCGCAGCTGGCGGGTAACCTACCCTCAGCCTCCATTCCACAATGTTCATTAAGAGACCTCCCAGCCATTGAATTGGCTGATCCTACCTTCCATCAGAGCTCACAAATTGATTTGCTGATCGGCGCGGATATCCTACCGTCTGTCATCTTAAGCGGGTCTCATGCACATATTTGTGGCTCGCTCCTTGGGCAAGAAACCGTGTTTGGCTGGATTCTCACCGGCCCTCTTTCAAAGAATGTACCGCGGTCCGTTTCATCCTTCTCGACGAGAATTTCGGCCAACAAAGGGATGAAACTGGACCAGCTTATTTCCAAATTTTGGGAGGTGGAGGATGTTCCAGTGAAGCTGGTCAAGGAAGCCGACTCCATATGTGAGTCCAATTTTGTCAAAACGACTACAAGGACCGAGTGTGGCAGATATGTGGTGACCCTTCCATTCCGAAATCCGGATGACATTGTCTTAGGTCATTCAAGGCCCAGTTGCTTAAAAACGAGAACCGTTTATCCAGAGACGCCATTCTAAAAGAGCAATACGACTGTAGAAAGTGTTTGTTCAACACTAACATCTATCCTTGGTGGCATGTTTTGCCTAACGAAATAGGCACAAAATCAGCAACAGCCTGCGAGAAAGTATTTTTACAAAAAGTAATTGAAAAATAATTATACTTGTATAACTTAAAAAAAAAATTATATTAAAGGTAAAAGCTTTAAAATTTTACCTTACCTGTTGCTTTGTTGTTTCCAGTGGAGCTTCTTGGTCCTGTTGACATAGATTTTTCAATTTCGGCAAAGAAATGCCGGAACGGCAACTCATTAAAATGGAGCAAACAAACAAACCAATGTAAAAGTCTACCCAACGAGATTTCGAACCTCCGCAGTATTCCATTCAGGTTCACCATCTGAGCAGATACCAATCAAATTGGTAAGCGGGAAACCTTTTTCTTGAAAAAATTCATTCAATTTTTTGTGCTTAATGTCAGCGGTTTCACCGTTAACTATAACGTGGCCCAAGAACTCGGTTTGAGGCTCCTTAGCTACAACTAAATGTGACTCTTTTGTAGATCTGGTATGGTACTTGCCACCCATTTCTGATATGGATAACGAATTATCTCTTCTGCCATCAAAAGAAAATGCAATTATATCCGAGCTGTCGTGCCGTTGTGTACGCAAAATTGTCCTGCTTTTCTTTCTTTCACGAGCGACTTTGGCTTTGTCCATTATAATGAAGTTTCCCACCTTATCTTTTACATCAAAGTCTTTAAAAAGTGCAGTAGCCAAAATGATGCGACTCTGTCAGATATGCCGAATCTATCGCATGCTGTTGCAAAATTAAGTACATCGAATCTTTCCGTATACGGACCTCGCTTTGGGGGATGTTCTTGCGGTGGAACAGGTGCTTGAAAATGAAATTCTTTATCGACTTCCATATCCGAAGGGCAAGGCCTGAACGATGGATCTTCAGAAGCTGTTGGCTGGCTTGTCACCAATGTTTGCAAATCATAAAATTTGGCAACACCTTCAGGAATTTATCGTTCAGCGCAATATTTAACTTCTGCCATAAGCCAATCAATCTATCGGCAACTTCCGTGGTAAAATGCCCATAAGAAAACATTTTACTTTGACTTTTCGATTGATCGCTCAAGAGAAAATAGTACCTTAGAACATCGCCCGCGGTTGGTAGATTAAGCTCGCTTAAATCGCTCGGCATTCCAAAAAACTATACTTTTGATTTGGCATATGATCTAAACTAGATTCGGAATTAATACACGCAAATAAATCAACGTTTGAATTCGAAGAACCAATTGACATCGCCGAAACATCCATATTCAAAAATTAAATTGGACTGAAAAATCACTTTTAGGGAAAAATTTTTTGCACTTATCTCTGATGCTAATTTTGTAGCTATTCCATTGGAAATAATGTTACTGTAAAAAAAGCTCTCTCACTAAGCGGCGACCGGTGATGTGCGCTCGCTTAGATAAGTCGCTCTCATGACGCTTTCTAACATCAGACTCGTTTTGCTTATCAGCGCTTCTGCATTTTCTATACATTTGGGCCTTATTTGAAAGAAGAAGAAAATTTCTTTTCAGACAAGTTGTTTTGAGAACGATCCAAACCAGTTTTCCATCACCTTCAACAGATTTTTTTGATGATATGTCAAATATTTTTGCATTTGCGTATATACAAATTTTCACCCAAAAAACCGCTGGCTCGAAATTGATTTCCTACTCATAGTTTCTTGTCAAAAGTTTCTTAAAATTTGCCATAGGTTGTGTTTTTGCTATACTCCCGGTCGATTTTTTTTTGCCCATACAAATTGACCCGCTCTAATGTACATACATACATACACATCTACCACGACTGAATAATATTTTGTCCTAAATATTATTCAGTAAATCCGCTACAACAATTCATTCTCGTCCTTTTGCTCAAGTGTTACAATTAACGTATGTAATTTATTTATCCACTTTTTGCACGCAACTCAAACCGTAAACAAAGCCGCCGGCAATCCGCCAGCAGTCCAACATACCTGCATATGTGCACAAAATTGATGTGCGCATAAAATACAATAAAAAAAACCATCAAAACAATTAAATTCTTAATACACTCCTTTTATTTCATTGGTAAAAACATTTATCATTAACAAATTAACAAACACATTAGTTGCACACAACAAAAACATACACAAAGGGCCGCTGGCAATCTGCCAATAATACGACATACATTACATTTTTCTTAAACGCTGCCTTATTATTAGCCTTATTTATAAAAAAAAAATAATAAACTACTTATCACGACATTACGTCTGCTGCAAAAGGTAAACAAGCAAATTATCGACAGTTTGGTTACAATCGATCGCGCATCAATCATTTTAATGACACATCTACACTGGTGATCAGTGCTGCCAATTCCGCTTTTTTCCGTCAGATATGGTTTTTTTTTTTTGGTATCATCAACAAGAATACACTAAATAGAGTCGCCAACGACCGATAGTCCAACCACCAGTTGGAACTGGCTAGCGAAGCTACCACTCGCTCTGAGAGCGCATTTCGTGCGTTTCTCGTGTTTCGTGAGTGTTTCGTGAGTGTTTCGCCAGCCACTTCTCTTGCTAACTTTGCTACAACATTTTTGTTGATAGCACAACCAGCCAGCCATACTGTGTGTATGCGCCGCTAGCCAGCGATTTTCTAGCGCGCAGTGGCTTCTTCAATTGCTGTACCCCCATTTTTTTCCTTGTATTCCTTATGTGCGCTTATTTTATTGCTTATCTTACTGCGTCGACCTAGCACCAGCAAAGCAAATGAGCGAATTAATAAAAACATACATATATAATATATATGTATGCAGTTTTGGTGGTAGCCAGGCATTGATTTTTGATTTTTGCTAGCCGAAAGGCTAGCTACCATAAGCATGTGTGTGTCCCTGTCTCTATGCATGTCCATATTTCACTGTATGCGTACCATTTGCCAGGCAATTCAACTAATATGAATTTCTTCGGCAAACGCTAAACAGCCAAATTTTATATTAAATTTGTATTATGCCTTCAAAAAACCCAAGAAAAACCAGAAGAACAATACTTCCAAGGCAGTTTTGGTGCTCATCGAACATTTGCTCATCAGGCGAACAGCAAAATTAACAAGCGTTCACTAAAATAAGCAGGCAATTATCAGTTTTGCATTGCTCGTCATACATACTCTTTCATGTTTTCAGCTCTATGACTGCGTGGCCGTTTTCTTAATTCTCTTTTGCACTTGTTAAATTTGGCTACGCCGAGCGGTTTCTTGTGTTGCTTCTGCTTTAGAATTTAGGCAAATGACTTGGGCAAAGGGACGATTGGAATACACTTTCGCAATTTGTGTGCATCGCAGCATAGCTGTATGGTGGTTGCGATGGCAAAATGATTGGGAAAGAGTCATAGAGCTGAAAACATGAAAGAGTATGCATGACGAGCAATGCAAAACTGATAATTGTCTGCTTATCTTAGTGAACGCTTGTTAATTTTGCTGTTCGCCTGATGAGCAAATGTTCGATGAGCACCAAAACTGCCTTGTAAGTATTGTTCTTCTGGTTTTTCTTGGGTTTTTTGAAGGCATAACACAAATTTAATATAAAATTTGGCTGTTTAGCGTTTGCCGAAGAAATTCATATTAGTTGAATTGCCTGGCAAATGGTACGCATACAGTGAAATATGGACATGCATAGAGACAGGGACACACACATGCTTATGGTAGCTAGCCTTTCGGCTAGCAAAAATCAAAATCAATGCCTGGCTACCACCAAAACTGCATACATATATTATATATGTATGTTTTTATTAATTCGCTCATTTGCTTTGCTGGTGCTAGGTCGACGCAGTAAGATAAGCAATAAAATAAGCGCACATAAGGAATACAAGGAAAAAAATGGGGGTACAGCAATTGAAGAAGCCACTGCGCGCTAGAAAATCGCTGGCTAGCGGCGCATACACACAGTATGGCTGGCTGGTTGTGCTATCAACAAAAATGTTGTAGCAAAGTTAGCAAGAGAAGTGGCTGGCGAAACACTCACGAAACACGAGAAACGCACAAAATGTGCTCTCAGAGCGAGTGGTAGCTTCGCTAGCCAGCTCCAACTGTTGGTTGGACTATCGGTCGTTGGCGACTCTATTTAGTGTATTCTTGTTGGTATCATTTGTATGTAAATAGCTTTATTTTTGCTTTATTTTTTCGCCTTTCTAGTTTTTTTTTTCTCTCAAAAAAAAAGTTGGCAGCATTGCTGGTGATCTGAAACCTTGCATGCAACCAGCTGCGCTCCAAGCAACTTCTACCAACATATATGTGCTGCAACATCAGTATTAAGTAAAATCCATTTATAAAAAAAAGAATATAAGTTGTTTCTTATTAATTTAACATTTATTTTTTTTCCTTTTATTGGATAATTAAGAATAATTAAAAAAAAAATACCCTGCATATATAAATATTTTATGGTATATTTCTTTGTGCGTGCAATGTATTTATTTTTTTTTTTTGTTGTTATTACCACTCCGGTGTTTCAATAACAGATCTGAAAAAAAATAAATAAAAATAATAATAAATAATCCTAAAGCGTAGTATGTCCACAGGGTCCAAAGGGACTGATAAGAAGGCAAATCCAAAAGCAAATTTTCCGGTTCCACAAATCGACCGTCACACAGTGGCGCCCGTAGAACAAGTCAGGTGTCAAAAATCAAAAATTGCATGTGCCTCTAAAAGATATTGAATGAACCCACTTTATAGGAAATTTTCCAACGATTTCAAATCTGCAATCCTTAATGTTACCGGATTTTTTGTTTAGAAGATATAGCTTTTCAAAGTTGTCTGATTTTTTGTGTTACATAAAAATCACAATTTTAAGGTAAATTGGTCGGCTTTGAGATACAATATCTCAAAAACTAAGGTACGCATCGTCATTATTTTTGGTTCTATTGAAAGATCTATTTATTAAGAAAAGAATAAAAAAAATATTTTTACTGTTTGTTTTGCGTTTGGCCAGGCAAATCAATATTTACCAACTATCCACTCTTTCACTATTTCTCAACTTTGATGGAAAATAAAAAAAAATTATCACATTTTACATCTGCCATATTTTCAAAATTATTTCTTTGATTATTCCTTTATCTAATGCAAAAAGTTTCAGCTGCCCGTTTTTGCCCCTTTTTTTTTTTTAGATATAAAATAGTGAAAAAAGACATAGTTCCAAAAATGTGTTGCATGCAGTTTTGAGCAATTTATGACATATAACCGTGAAAACCCATTTTTATTGTTGTTGTTTCGTTCGTTATTGTTAAGATACTTTATTTTTGTTTTTCATTCTGTAATGCTTACCTGAGATCATTTGTCAAATCCTGGTCCCTAAATTCAGGTGCAGTTACAGGATATACAAATAAATTACCAGGTACGCACCGAATACAGAAATTGCGTTAGCGTACAACTAGTCACACATCCCATTCAGGTAGGCACAAATCTTATTCGGACACGTGCCAAGTACCCAAATTGCATAAATTGACCTTATTGACCTGGACTTATACAAACAATAGGTAAATTTGTTAGGCATGAAAGCTAACTCTTTTCTTGAACCCTTAATCCAAACGGTATCCATCAGGTAATAGATTAGACTATATATTGAAATAAAAACTATAATCCTGGATTAGTCTACGACTGAAAGTTGGCGAGACAAGTACTGTATTACACTTCAAATATGTCGTTGAACAACCATAAATTATTTGACCTGTTTAGGAAGTCAAAACAGTAACGAATTTCACGGAAGCTGCCTTCGAAGAACTTGATAGTTTATACGGCAATGTACAGAGAAGTGAAAATTTAAAACAAAAACTTGCCTTGACTTATGCCAGGCTAAACTCAAGATGGATGCAAGCAAACAGAATGATTGAGAGATTCAACACCAAACACCAGGACTGGCTTAATAGTGATACCATCCTGGATATATTGACAGGAGATGAACCCAGCACATCCACCGGACGTGCAAAAGGAAGGCCGACTAAAGGTATGGAAGAGTGTTCAAATTTAACAAGAAAGAGGGAACTTGATGATTCAACAAATGATTTATACACGGAACATTTATCGGAAGCGCTGTGTATTAGATATACAAAGGATGTTGAAAAAGTAAGGTCACACATTACAAAAGCAGTTGCTATTGCAAGCCCACCGCGACTACAAAGAATCAAGAAAAGCATTCCCACGCCTCCAAACTCAAACCTTAAGAAGTATGGTTCTGAAGAAGCTTTGGCTTTGTTTATGGACTTGGAACTTTCTAAAGAGAAATTTGAGATATTACGGGCATCTTGGAGGCAACATGGAGCTGACATTTTACCGGGATACAAACATGTTTCGAAAGCAAAATTAGATTCACGACCACTGCATACGGAGTTTACTGAAGTCTCTGTAAAAACTAGCATGCAGGATCTAATGGACCATACAACAAAACGGCTGTTGGAGAGTCTTGCTGAAAATGTGGTTGAAGCTCTTCCTGAGAATCTGACATTGATCAGTAAATGGGGCTGCGATGGATCATCTGGACAAAGCGTGTATAAGCAAAGAATATCATCCGATGACGCTACAATATCGGACGGAAACATGTTTATAGCATCCGTTGTTCCTTTGCGGCTAAAATCTGATGATTCTTTACACTGGAAAAATGAACGGCCGTCATCTGTACATTATTGCCGACCAATAATGTTTCAGTATGCAAGGGAATCGCCAGAACTCATACGAAACACAGTAAAGGATATTGAAGACCAAATAAGCAAGATTAAGTTAACAAAGCTCGAAATCAGAAAAGGAAAATACATTGAATGTAATTACGAGTTCCACCTAACCATGGTTGACGGAAAAGTGGTCAACGAACTGACAAACACAAGGTCAACTTTGTCATGCCCAATTTGCAAAAGGACGCAAAAAACTTCGACAATTTAAAATTAAATTAAATTAAATTAAAAATTGTGAGTTTGGGATCTCACCCTTGCATGCAAGAATAATGTGTATTTAGTTCTTGCTGAAATTAGCGTATACGCTTCCACAAGATGATGAAAACTTTGACGAAAACACATCAAACAAAGATAAGGAAAATATCAGAAAGAAGCGAATACAGGATGCGTTTTCAAACAAGTTGGACTTAAAGAAGACTGCCCCAAGTACGGATACGGAAACTCAAACGATAGAAACACTTCAAGGAGATTTTTTGAAAATTATGAAGCTGTAAGTCAAATCACAGGGATAAACAACCAAATCGTTAAGAGATTGGGAACGATCTTAAATATTTTGAACTGCAAGGAAAAAGTTGATTCTGCCAAATATGGAGAATATGCTTCAAAAACAGCATCATTTTTAGCAGACTTATATCCGCAGAAAAAGTTGAACACGACAGTCCATAAAATATTGGCGCATGGCAAAGATATAATTGAGTATCAGTCTTTGCCAATTGGAGAGCTTTCTGAAGAAGCACAGGAATCATTAAATAAATTTTATAAAAAATACAAATTGCTAAACACTTTCAAAGCATCAAGGGTGAGACAAAATGAGGACCTCTTCAACATGCTAGCAGCATCTTCAGATCCACTTACTATTTCATCACTGAGGCATGTTAAGTCACGAAAAGAATTAGAAAATACTTATAGTTCAGAGATGATTACTCTTTTAGATATACCATCTTTTACGGATTGTGATGAATATTTTACAAAAAATTAAAAAAAAAAAATTATTTTTAATTATTATAATATTAATTTTAAATTATAAAAACCATTAAAATGAAACAATAAAAATCAAAAAATTTTAATAATATTTTTTTTCCTTCCCGTAAAATCGGTTTTTTCACAAGTTTCAACTTTGCATACCCATAAATATGCACTCAAAAATCGTTCATTTCAAATGCTCATTTTATAGGTTGATTAATTATCTATCAGATGCTTTTTAAGTTGATCGATTATCTCATTTGGTTCAAAAGTTATGATTTTTGCAACGAAAAAACTCAAATGGCGCCACTGTGCGTCGTCACTCCATCTCGTCCGCTCCATCAGGTTCGAGAAAATCGACTGGTGTTCCGAAAAACCCACTACAGCAAGATGAAAAACCTAAACTAAATCCTATTTCGCGCTCGAAAAAAGATCCTTTGGTGTCACCCGCATCAACATCATCGCGATTTCCAAGCGCACTTCCGAAAAGGGATTTAAATTCCAAATTTCCGCAGCGTAATCCGATAAAGACCAGGTCCGTACAAAGAAGCCACACAATGTCTTTGACAAGTTTCATTTCCGTAACCGACAAACTTATCCAGTTTGAGGCTCGCGTGATCACTCCTGCATCCGAAGATGACAATATCTTCACTTACGAGATTCGCCGCGACCGGCTGCAATCGTTTTGGGAGAAAGTTGAGACGGAATATGCATTGTGCTCCAGCGCACTTAGACAGGACGGAAAGAATGAGGATATTACTGCCATGGAGGCGAAATATGATCACTGCTACTCGATATACGAGAAATGACTTGCGCGCCTGAAGGGTCAAATTAAGAATGCGTCTGCGTCCGAAAGGGTTGAAATACCTACTCCGTTGCCCTTCTCCGGGGGCTGCCGTCTCCCTCCGTGTGACACAGAGGTGTTTCATGGAGACTACCTGCGCTGGCCGACGTTCCGCGATCTGTTTTCCGTAATTTATGTCAACAATCCGAGGTTGACTCCGGTTAAGAAATTGTACCATCTCAACTTCCCGCTTACCAACGATGGTTTTGCGACTGCATGGGCAGCTTTTTGCGAGCGCTTCGAGAATAAGAGGCTGCTTGTCACCAGCCAACTAAAAATTCTGTTTAACCTGTCACCGGTTAACCACGAATCTGGTGCAGCAATCAAGGAGCTCCAAAGTAAAATCCAACGATGCTTGACGGCGCTAGAGCATTCCGATATCGACGCGTCTTCCCCGTTCGCAGATTGTATTCTAGTCTTTCTGTGTTCGTCAAAGCTGCCAAAACTCACACTTTCCATATGGGAACAGTCCATTTCCAACTAATCAGAAATTCCAGCGTGCCACGGTTTAAGTGCGTTCCTCAACGAACGCTATCGCACGCTCGAAGCTATTGAGGACGTGAAACACACTTCCACGCCCCACAATTCCTCAGCTTCTATTTCCCGGAGCAACCAAGCCCCTAAGAGGGTAAATTCTTTCGAAGCGCAAGTTATTCCGAAAAGTAAGACTTGCGACTTATGCTCCAAAGAGAACCACCCTGTCCGTCTGTGCCCTCGTTTTCTACAGATGCCCCTTAATGAGCGGGCAACTTACATCAAGCACAAAAAACTCTGCTTGAATTTTTTCGCAAGAGGGCACCAGTTACGAGAGTGTACGAGTGCGCACAATTGTTTTACATGCAAAGAGCGGCACAACACTTTACTACATCGTGGCGACAGTGGTCCGGTCAATTCCAATACAGATTCCAATACAAGTTCCAATGCGAATATACAGTCCACTACGATCCATTCCGCGGCAAATGTGCAAACCTATTTTGCCGCTAACGAGCAGAGTGTCCCACTCGGCATCGGGGGATGCACGTACACCGCTCGTGCTTTAATCGACTCAGGCTCAGAGACGACAATCATCCCTGAGCGATTATTTCACTTAATAAAGCTGCCCTTCCAGTCCGTGCAAGCTCAAGTTTCAGGGCTGAATCAAGCAGTGGCAGCGCAAGTTCAAAAGTTTTGCCATTTCACCATAGGCTCCCAACAAAGCCTAGGTTACATATAGAGGCATCAGCGTTCGTTCTTCCGCAGCTGGCGGGTAACCTACCCTCAGCCTCCATTCCACAATGTTCATTAAGAGACCTCCCAGCCATTGAATTGGCTGATCCTACCTTCCATCAGAGCTCACAAATTGATTTGCTGATCGGCGCGGATATCCTACCGTCTGTCATCTTAAGCGGGTCTCATGCACATATTTGTGGCTCGCTCCTTTGGCAAGAAACCGTGTTTGGCTGGATTCTCACCGGCCCTCTTTCAAAGAATGTACCGCGGTCCGTTTCATCCTTCTCGACGAGAATTTCGGCCAACGAAGGGATGAAACTGGACCAGCTTATTTCCAAATTTTGGGAGGTGGAGGATGTTCCAGTGAAGCTGGTCAAGGAAGCCGACTCCATATGTGAGTCCAATTTTGTCAAAACGACTACAAGGACCGAGTGTGGCAGATATGTGGTGACCCTTCCATTCCGAAATCCGGATGACATTGTCTTATGTCATTCAAGGCCCAGTTCCTTAAAAACGAGAACCGTTTATCCAGAGACGCCATTCTAAAAGAGCAATACGACTGTAGAAAGTGTTTGTTTAACACTAACATCTATCCTTGGTGGCATGTTTTGCCCAACGAAATAGGCACAAAATCAGCAGAAGCCTGCGGGAAAGTTTTTTTACAAAAAGTAATTGAAAAATAATTGTACTTGTATAACTTAAAAAAAAAATTATATTAAAGGTAAAAGCTTTAAAATTTTACCTTACATGTTGCTTTGTTGTTTCCAGTGGAGCTTCTTGGTCCTGTTGACATAGATTTTTCAATTTCGGCAAAGAAATGCCGGAACGGCAACTCATTAAAATGGAGCAAACAAACAAACCAATGTAAAAGTCTACCCAACGAGATTTCGAACCTCCGCAGTATTCCATTCTCAGTGCCAATATTGGCAGGTTCACCATCTGAGCAGATACCAATCAAATTGGTAAGCGGGAAACCTTTTTCTTGAAAAAATTCATTCAATTTTTGTGCTTAATGTCAGCGGTTTCACCGTTAACTATAACGTGGCCCAAGAACTCGGTTTGAGGCTCCTTAGCTACAACTAAATGTGACTCTTTTGTAGATCTGGTATGGTACTTGCCACCCATTTCTGATATGGATAACGAATTATCTCTTCTGCCATCAAAAGAAAATGCAATTATATCCGAGCTGTCGTGCCGTTGTGTACGCAAAATTGTCCTGCTTTTCTTTCTTTCACGAGCGACTTTGGCTTTGTCCATTATAATGAAGTTTCCCATCTTATCTTTTACATCAAAGTCTTTAAAAAGTGCAGTAGCCAAAAATGATGCGACTCTGTCAGATATGCCGAATCTATCGCATGCTGTTGCAAAATTAAGTGCATCGAATCTTTCCGTATACGGACCTCGCTTTGGGGGATGTTCTTGCGGTGGAACATTTGCTTGAAAATGAAATTCTTTATCGACTTCCATATCCGAAGGGCAAGGCCTGAACGATGGATCTTCAGAAGCTGTTGGCTGGCTTGTCACCAATGTTTGCAAATCATAAAATTTGGCAACACCTTCAGGAATTTATCGTTCAGCGCAATATTTAACTTCTGCCATAAGCCAATCAATCTATCGGCAACTTCCGTGGTAAAATGCCCATAAGAAAACATTTTACTTTGACTTTTCGATTGATCGCTCAAGAGAAAATAGTACCTTAGAACATCGCCCGCGGTTGGTAGATTAAGCTCGCTTAAATCGCTCGGCATTCCAAAAAACTATACTTTTGATTTGGCATATGATCTAAACTAGATTCGGAATTAATACACGCAAATAAATCAACGTTTGAATTCGAAGAACCAATTGACATCGCCGAAACATCCATATTCAAAAATTAAATTGGACTGAAAAATCACTTTTAGGGAAAAATTTTTTTGCACTTATCTCTGATGCTAATTATGTAGCTATTCCATTGGAAATAATGTTACTGTAAAAAAAGCTCTCTCACTAAGCGGCGACCGGTGATGTGCGCTCGCTTAGATAAGTCGCTCTCATGACGCTTTCTAACATCAGACTCGTTTTGCTTATCAGCGCTTCTGCATTTTCTATACATTTGGGCCTTATTTGAAAGAAGAAGAAAATTTCTTTTCAGACAAGTTGTTTTGAGAACGATCCAAACCAGTTTTCCATCACCTTCAACAGATTTTTTTGATGATATGTCAAATATTTTTGCATTTGCGTATATACAAATTTTCACCCAAAAAACCGCTGGCTCGAAATTGATTTCCTACTCATAGTTTCTTGTCAAAAGTTTCTTAAAATTTGCCGTAGGTTGTGTTTTTGCTATACTCCCGGTCGATTTTTTTTTTGCCCATACAAATTGACCCGCTCTAATGTACATACATACATACACATCTACCACGACTGAATAATATTTTGTCCTAAATATTATTCAGTAAATCCGCTACAACAATTCATTCTCGTCCTTTTGCTCAAGTGTTACAATTAACGTATGTAATTTATTTATCCACTTTTTGCACGCAACTCAAACCGTAAACAAAGCCGCCGGCAATCCGCCAGCAGTCCAACATACCTGCATATGTGCACAAAATTGATGTGCGCATAAAATACAATAAAAAAACCATCAAACAATTAAATTCTTAATACACTCCTTTTATTTCATTGGTAAAAACATTTATCATTAACAAATTAACAAACACATTAGTTGCACACAACAAAAACATACACAAAGGGCCGCTGGCAATCTGCCAATAATACGACATACATATGTATAAATGCATCCACACAGAAAATTGTGCGCGCAACAAACACAATAAAGATTAATTGCGTTACATTTTTCTTAAACGCTGACTTATTATTAACCTTATTTATAAAAAAAAAATAATAAACTACTTATCACGACATAACGTCTGCTGCAAAAGGTAAACAAGCAAATTATCGACAGTTTGGTTACAATCGATCGCGCATCAATCATTTTAATGACACATCTACACTGGTAATCAGTGCTGCCAATTCCGCTTTTTTCCGTCAGATATGGTTTTTTTTTTTTGGTATCATTTGTATGTAAATAGCTTTATTTTTGCTTTATTTTTTCGCCTTTCTAGTTTTTTTTTTCTCTCAAAAAAAAAGTTGGCAGCATTGCTGGTGATCTGAAACCTTGCATGCAACCAGCTGCGCTCCAAGCAACTTCTACCAACATATATGTGCTGCAACATCAGTATTAAGTAAAATCCATTTATAAAAAAAAAAGAATAAAAGTTGTTTCTTATTAATTTAACATTTTTTTTTTTCCTTTTATTGGATAATTAAGAATAATTAAAAAAAAAATACCCTGCATATATAAATATTTTATGGTATATTTCTTTGTGCGTGCAATGTATTTATTTTATTTTGTTGTTGTTATTACCACTCCGGTGTTTCAATAACAGATCTGAAAAAAAATAAATAAAAATAATAATAAATAATCCTAAAGCGTAGTATGTCCACAGGGTCCAAAGGGACTGATAAGAAGGCAAATCCAAAAGCAAATTTTCCGGTTCCACAAATCGACCGTCACACAGTGGCGCCCGTAGAACAAGTCAGGTGTCAAAAATCAAAAATTGCATGTGCCTCTAAAAAATATTGAATGAACCGTTACCGGATTTTTTGTTTAGAAGATATAGCTTTTCAAAGTTGTCTGATTTTTTGTGTTACATAAAAATCACAATTTTAAGGTAAATCGGTCGGCTTTGAGATAAAATATCTCAAAAACTAAGGTACGCATCGTCATTATTTTTGGTTCTATTGAAAGATCTATTTATTAAGAAAAGAATAAAAAAAATATTTTTACTGTTTGTTTTGCGTTTGGCCAGGCAAATCAATATTTACCAACTATCCACTCTTTCACTATTTCTCAACTTTGATGGAAAATAAAAAAAAATTATCACATTTTACATCTGCCATATTTTCAAAATTATTTCTTTGATTATTCCTTTATCTAATGCAAAAAGTTTCAGCTGCCCGTTTTTGCCCCTTTTTTTTTTTTAGATATAAAATAGTGAAAAAAGACATAGTTCCAAAAATGTGTTGCATGCAGTTTTGAGCAATTTATGACATATAACCGTGAAAACCCATTTTTATTGTTGTTGTTTCGTTCGTTATTGTTAAGATACTTTATTTTTGTTTTTCATTCTGTAATGCTTACCTGAGATCATTTGTCAAATCCTGGTCCCTAAATTCAGGTGCAGTTACAGGATATACAAATAAATTACCAGGTACGCACCGAATACAGAAATTGCGTTAGCGTACAACTAGTCACACATCCCATTCAGGTAGGCACAAATCTTATTCGGACACGTGCCAAGTACCCAAATTGCATAAATTGACCTTATTGACCTGGACTTATACAAACAATAGGTAAATTTGTTAGGCATGAAAGCTAACTCTTTCTTGAACCCTTAATCCAAACGGTATCCATCAGGTAATAGATTAGACTATATATTGAAATAAAAACTATAATCCTGGATTAGTCTACGACTGAAAGTTGGCGAGACAAGTACTGTATTACACTTCAAATATGTCGTTGAACAACCATAAATTATTTGACCTGTTTAGGAAGTCAAAAACAGTAACGAATTTCACGGAAGCTGCCTTCGAAGAACTTGATAGTTTATACGGCAATGTACAGAGAAGTGAAAATTTAAAACAAAAACTTGCCTTGACTTATGCCAGACTAAACTCAAGATGGATGCAAGCAAACAGAATGATTGAGAGATTCAACACCAAACACCAGAACTGGCTTAATAGTAATACCATCCTGGATATATTGACAGGAGATGAACCCAGCACATCCACCGGACGTGCAAGAGGAAGGCCGACTAAAGGTATGGAAGAGTGTTCAAATTTAACAAGAAAGAGGGAACTTGATGATTCAACAAATGATTTATCCACGGAACATTTATCGGAAGCGCTGTGTATTAGATATACAAAGGATGTTGAAAAAGAAAAAGAATCAAGAAAAGCATTCCCACGCCTCCAAACTCAAACCTTAAGAAGTATGGTTCTGAAGAAGCTTTGGCTTTGTTTATGGACTTGGAACTTTCTAAAGAGAAATTTGAGATATTACGGGCATCTTGGAGGCAACATGGAGCTGACATTTTACCGGGATACAAACATGTTTCGAAAGCAAAATTAGATTCACGACCACTGCATACGGAGTTTACTGAAGTCTCTGTAAAAACTAACATGCAGGATCTAATGGACCATACAACAAAACGGCTGTTGGAGAGTCTTGCTGAAAATGTGGTTGAAGCTCTTCCTGAGAATCTGACATTGATCAGTAAATGGGGCTGCGATGGATCATCTGGACAAAGCGTGTATAAGCAAAGAATATCATCCGATGACGGTACAATATCGGACGGAAACATGTTTATAGCATCCGTTGTTCCTTTGCGGCTAAAATCTGATGATTCTTTACACTGGAAAAATGAACGGCAGTCATCTGTACATTATTGCCGACCAATAATGTTTCAGTATGCAAGGGAATCGCCAGAACTCATACGAAACACAGTAAAGGATATTGAAGACCAAATAAGCAAGATTAAGCCAACAAAGCTCGAAATCAGAAAAGGAAAATACATTGAATGTAATTTCGAGTTCCACCTAACCATGGTTGACGGAAAAGTGGTCAACGAACTGACAAACACAAAGTCAACTTTGTCATGCCCAATTTGCAAAAGGACGCAAAAAACTTCGACAATTTAAAATTAAATTAAATTAAATTAAAAATTGTGAGTTTGGGATCTCACCCTTGCATGCAAGAATAATGTGTATTTAGTTCTTGCTGAAATTAGCGTATACGCTTCCACAAGATGATGAAAACTTTGACGAAAACACATCAAACAAAGATAAGGAAAATATCAGAAAGAAGCGAATACAGGATGCGTTTTCAAACAAGTTGGACTTAAAGAAGACTGTCCCAAGTACGGATACGGAAACTCAAACGATAGAAACACTTCAAGGAGATTTTTTGAAAATTATGAAGCTGTAAGTCAAATCACAGGGATAAACAACCAAATCGTTAAGAGATTGGGAACGATCTTAAATATTTTGAACTGCAAGAAAAAAGTTGATTCTGCCAAATATGGAGAATATGCTTCAAAAACAGCATCATTTTTAGCAGACTTATATCCGCAGAAAAAGTTGAACACGACAGTCCATAAAATATTGGCGCATGGCAAAGATATAATTGAGTATCAGTCTTTGCCAATTGGAGAGCTTTCTGAAGAAGCACAGGAATCATTAAATAAATTTTATAAAAAATACAAATTGCTAAACACTTTCAAAGCATCAAGGGTGAGACAAAATGAGGACCTCTTCAACATGCTAGCAGCATCTTCAGATCCACTTACTATTTCATCACTGAGGCATGTTAAGTCACGAAAAGAATTAGAAAATACTTATAGTTCAGAGATGATTACTCTTTTAGATATACCATCTTTTACGGATTGTGATGAATATTTTACAAAAAATTAAAAAAAAAAAAAATTAAAAAAAATATTAGTTTTAATTATTATAATATTAATTTTAAGTTATAAAAACCATTAAAATGAAACAATAAAAATCAAAAAATTTAAATAATATTTTTTTTCCTTCCCGTAAAATTGGTTTTTTCACAAGTTTCAACTTTGCATACCCATAAATATGCACTCAAAAATCGTTCATTTCAAATGCTCATTTTATAGGTTGATTAATTATCTATCAGATGCTTTTTAAGTTGATCGATTATCTCATTTGGTTCAAAAGTTATGATTTTTGCAACGAAAAAACTCAAATGGCGCCACTGTGCGTCGTCACTCCATCTCGTCCGCTCCATCAGGTTCGAGAAAATCGACTGGTGTTCCGAAAAACCCACTACAGCAAGATGAAAAACCTAAACTAAATCCTATTTCGCGCTCGAAAAAAGATCCTTTGGTGTCACCCGCATCAACATCATCGCGATTTCCAAGCGCACTTCCGAAAAGGGATTTAAATTCCAAATTTCCGCAGCGTAATCCGATAAAGACCAGGTCCGTACAAAGAAGCCACACAATGTCTTTGACAAGTTTCATTTCCGTAACCGACAAACTTATCCAGTTTGAGGCTCGCGTGATCACTCCTGCATCCGAAGATGACAATATCTTCACTTACGAGATTCGCCGCGACCGGCTGCAATCGTTTTGGGAGAAAGTTGAGACGGAATATGCATTGTGCTCCAGCGCACTTAGACAGGACGGAAAGAATGAGGATATTACTGCCATGGAGGCGAAATATGATCACTGCTACTCGATATACGAGAAATGTCTTGCGCGCCTGAAGGGTAAAATTAAGAATGCGTCTGCGTCCGAAAGGGTTGAAATACCTACTCCGTTGCCCTTCTCCGGGGCTGCCGTCTCCCTCCGTGTGACACAGAGGTGTTTCATGGAGACTACCTGCGCTGGCCGACGTTCCGCGATCTGTTTTCCGTAATTTATGTCAACAATCCGAGGTTGACTCCGGTTAAGAAATTGTACCATCTCAACTTCCCGCTTACCAACGATGGTTTTGCGACTGCATGGGCAGCTTTTTGCGAGCGCTTCGAGAATAAGAGGCTGCTTGTCACCAGCCAACTAAAAATTCTGTTTAACCTGTCACCGGTTAACCACGAATCTGGTGCAGCAATCAAGGAGCTCCAAAGTAAAATCCAACGATGCTTGACGGCGCTAGAGCATTCCGATATCGACGCGTCTTCCCCGTTCGCAGATTGTATTCTAGTCTTTCTGTGTTCGTCAAAGCTGCCAAAACTCACACTTTCCATATGGGAACAGTCCATTTCCAACTAATCAGAAATTCCAGCGTGCCACGGTTTAAGTGCGTTCCTCAACGAACGCTATCGCACGCTCGAAGCTATTGAGGACGTGAAACACACTTCCACGCCCCACAATTCCTCAGCTTCTATTTCCCGGAGCAACCAAGCCCCTAAGAGGGTAAATTCTTTCGAAGCGCAAGTTATTCCGAAAAGTAAGACTTGCGACTTATGCTCCAAAGAGAACCACCCTGTCCGTCGGTGCCCTCGTTTTCTACAGATGCCCCTTAATGAGCGGGCAACTAACATCAAGCACAAAAAACTCTGCTTGAATTGTTTCGCAAGAGGGCACCAGTTACGAGAGTGTACGAGTGCGCACAATTGTTTTACATGCAAAGGGCGGCACAACACTTTACTACATCGTGGCGACAGTGGTCCGGTCAATTCCAATACAGATTCCAATACAAGTTCCAATGCGAATATACAGTCCACTACGATCCATTGCGCGGCAAATGTGCAAACCTATTTTGCCGCTAACGAGCAGAGTGTCCCACTCGGCACGGCAGTTGTAAATGTATGCCATCGGGGATGCACGTACACCGCTCGTGCTTTAATCGACTCAGGCTCAGAGGCGACAATCATCCCTGAGCGATTATTTCACTTAATAAAGCTGCCCTTCCAGTCCGTGCAAGCTCAAGTTTCAGGGCTGAATCAAGCAGTGGCAGCCCAAGTTCAAAAGTTTTGCCATTTCACCATAGGCTCCCAACAAAGCCTAGGTTACATATAGAGGCATCAGCGTTCGTTCTTCCGCAGCTGGCGGGTAACCTACCCTCAGCCTCCATTCCAAACTGTTCATTAAGAGACCTCCCAGCCATTGAATTGGCTGATCCTACCTTCCATCAGAGCTCACAAATTGATTTGCTGATCGGCGCGGATATCCTACCGTCTGTCATCTTAAGCGGGTCTCATGCACATATTTGTGGCTCGCTCCTTGGGCAAGAAACCGTGTTTGGCTGGATTCTCACCGGCCCTCTTTCAAAGAATGTACCGCGGTCCGTTTCATCCTTCTCGACGAGAATTTCGGCCAACGAAGGGATGAAACTGGACCAGCTTATTTCCAAATTTTGGGAGGTGGAGGATGTTCCAGTGAAGCTGGTCAAGGAAGCCGACTCCATATGTGAGTCCAATTTTGTCAAAACGACTACAAGGACCGAGTGTGGCAGATATGTGGTGACCCTTCCATTCCGAAATCCGGATGACATTGTCTTAGGTCATTCAAGGCCCAGTTCCTTAAAAACGAGAACCGTTTATCCAGAGACGTCATTCTAAAAGAGCAATA